>JASVEL010005665.1:0-256541 GCA_032618575.1 Nicotiana noctiflora | reverse complement strand
CAGTATTGCGCTTGGGCTGTAGGAGCCCCTCCGGAGTCTGTACACACCCCCAGTGAGCGCCGTCGACGTTAAATTGGATCGGGCTACACGCCGTAGCGGTTATGTGCTTTGCATTGCATCTTTATTTGTTGAATTACTCTGTGGTAGCTGAATTGTACTGTCGATGCTAGTTCGTAGGAGATTCGGACTGTAGTGTAGCTTCATATTGTGGTATTCTGTGGATTTCTTATTTTCAGCTACTTGTATATATTTATTACTCACTGAGTACTTAGTACTCACCCCTACTCCGTGCACCCTTTGTGTGCAGACTCAGGTACTCAAGAGCAGTAGACAGGCATTTCCAGCGTTTGCAGTGTCATATCGAGTTGCGAGGTAGCTGCCTACGTTCGCAGAACCTAGCTTCTCCTCTCCTTTCCAGTTGTTATTTGTATTTTGTATTCAAATTTGAGTATTTCTATACAGTACTCTTTATTCCTGTTGGGTATTGCTAGAGGCTTTAGACTTGTGACTCCAGATCTTTGGGAGTGTCAGTATTTCGTTCATTATTATTATTATTGGAGTTCTTAAACTCATATATTCTTCTTGGGTTGTCCATTTGGGACCGGTATTAGATGAAATCAGTAATTGTTGGTCTGGCTGGCCTAGCTTGATTGTTGGGCGCCATCACGATCGGATTTGGGTCGTGACAAGTTGGTATCAGAGCCTAGGTTATTAGGACTCGCGAGTCATGAGCCGGTTTAGTAGGCTTTCGCGGATCGGTACGTAGACGTCCGTATCTATTCTCGGAGGGCTACAGAAACTTTAGGAAAAATCTCATTTTCTTGGATTCATATCGTGCGATTTGTGTTATCATGAAATTAAAATTTTCCATATTCTATTCTCTCGCGGATGGCGAGAACACGAGCTAACGGACGTGGCGGACGACCACCATTGGCACCCGCAGGCCGTGGTCGTGGTAGTAGGTAGAGCGACGAGCACCGCACTGGCCGACCCACCGACCGACCGGACTCGGGTCGGATTCCGCACCGGTGGCCCGGACTTGGGACCGGATTCCAGCGGCAAACGCTCCAGCAACTCAGGTTCAAGCACCGGCGGTGCCCGTTGTCATACCGTGTCTTCGGGAGACCTTAGCTCAGATCTTATCGGTGTGCACAGAGCTTGGCTCGGGTAGTTGCGGCCCATCGCTGCGCATGTCTTCTTCACGGCGCGGGGGAGGAAATCGGACCCCGTGGCTCGCATACCCGAGCCGGTCCAACCGGCTGCGCCGTTGCACCAGCTCCCGCTTATATGGTTCCAGCTATGCCCGACGATGAGCGGCGTCGTTTGGAGAGATTTGAGAGGCTACAGCCTCCGACATTCAGTGGTGCTGAGGGCGAGGACGCCCGGGGTTTTCTTGACAGATGTCAGCGCATGCTTCGCACCGCGGGTATTCTAGAGTCCAGGCGGTGTTTCATTCACCACTTTTCAGTTTACAGGTGCAGGATTTCAATGGTGGGAGGATTTAAAGAGGCATAGGCCCGCTGGGCAGTGCCCCTCACTTGGCAGCAGTTCTCCACGGTATTTTTGGAGAAGTACGTGCCTTAGTCTCAGAGAGAGGAGCTGCGACATCAGTTCGAGTGGTTGAAGTAGGGAGATATGACGGTTAATCAGTACGAGATGAGATTCACACAGTTGGCCCGTCATGCCATGTGGATGGTTCCTACAGACAGAGAGAGGATTCGGAGATTTATTGATGGCCTTATTTATCCCATCCGCATATTGATGACTAGGGAGAGAGTTTCGGCAGTTACCTTTGAGGAGGTGGTTGATGCTGCCCGTCATATTGAGACAGATCACCGCAGAGAGCGAGAGGAGAGAGAGGCTAAGAGGCCTCCTGGTTCTGGCAGTTACAGTGGTGCTCCGTCTAGGGGCCAATCTCAGCATAGCAGAGGTCGTTCTTTCAGGTCTCATCAGTCTGGACGTGCAGAGTCCAGTGGGGTTTCATCAGATCGTGGCCGTCAGGGCCATCAGGGTTATCAGGGTCAGCAGAGCCGTCAGCAGAGTCAGCCTGCACTGAGTGCTCTTCCAGCTCAGAGCTCTATTCCTGCTTCCTCATCATAGGGTTCGTCTGTAGCGAGGGGTTCTCAGTAGCCCCTTCTTCCATCTTCAGGCCGTTGTTTTGAGTGCGGTGATTTGGGCCATATCGGGAGAGAGTGTCCTCAGTGGCTTCGTAAGCGGTCTCAGCAGAGGGATCAGCCCTCGTCTTCTACTCCTGTTTCTTCGGCGCCAGCACAGTCGGCTAGGACTGGTGGCCAGGTATCCAGAGGTCGCCCCAGGGGCGAGGATCGTACTGGTGGAGGCCAGGCTCGTTTTTAAGCTCTTCCGGATAGGAAGGATGCTAGTGCTTCGAGATGCGGTCATTTCAGGTATTATCTCAGTCTGCCACAGGGATGCTTCCGTCTTATTTGATCCCGGATCCACCTATTCTTATGTCTCTACTTATTTTGCACATCATTTGGGTATGACCCGTGGTATTCTTGCTTTGCCCGTACATGTGTCTACCCCAGTGGGGGATACTGTTGTTGTGGATCAGGTATATCGATCCTGTATTATTACTATTGGGGGTCTGGAGACCCGAGTTGATTTATTACTACTGGGCATGGTAGATTTCGATGTAATTCTAGGCATGGATTGGCTATCTCCTTACCATGCGATTATGGACTGTCATGCCAAGACAGTCACACTAGTTATTCCAGGTAATCCGAGGATCGAGTGGCGTGGCTTGACTGATTATGTGTCCGACAGAGTGATTTCTTATATAAAGGCCCAACGAATGATTGGCAAGGGTTGTTTATCTTATTTGGCCTTCATTAGAAATGTTGAGGCCGAGACACCCGGTCTTGATTCGGTCCCCATTGTGAGGGAGTTTCCGGATGTATTTCCAGCAGACCTGCCAGGCATGCCGCCTGATAGAGATATTGATTTTGGTATTGACTTGGTGCCGGGCACTCAGCCCATTTCTATTCCTCCCTATCGCATGGCACCAGCAGAGTTAAAAGAATTGAAAGAACAACTTCAAGAACTCTTAGATAAGGGTTTCATTCGTCCGAGTGTGTCACCTTGGGGTGCACCGGTGTTGTTCGTGAAGAAGAAAGATGGCACAATGAGAATGTGCATTGATTACAGGCAGCTGAACAAGGTAACAGTGAAGAATAAATACCCATTGCCTCGTATTGAGGACCTATTTGATCAGCTTCAGGGAGCTAGTGTATTTTCTAAGATTGATCTTCGATCGGGCTATCATCAGTTGAAGATCAGGGACTCAGATATTATGAAGACAGCGTTCAGGACGCGATATGGGCACTACGAGTTCCTGGTGATGTCTTTCGGGCTGACTAATGCCCCAGCTGCATTCATGCACTTGATGAATAGTGTATTTCGGCCGTACCTTGATTCTTTTGTGATTGTGTTTATTGATGATATTCTGGTATATTCACGCGGCCAGGAGGAGCATGCACAGCACTTGAGAGTGGTATTGCATAGGTTGAGAGAAGAGAAACTTTATGCGAAATTCACTAAGTGTGAGTTCTGGCTTGATACTGTGGGTTTTCTGGGACATGTAGTGTCCAGTGATGGTATTCGGGTTGATCCTCAAAAGGTTGAGGCAGTGCAGAATTGGCCCAGACCTTCCTCAGCTACAGAGATTCGGAGTTTTCTCGGCTTGGCAGGCTATTATCTCCGGTTTGTTCAGGGTTTCTCATCTATTGCTTCACCGTTGACTAAGTTGACACAGAAGAATGCTCCATTTGTGTGGTCTGATGAATCGTGGGGCTCAGTTCACAGCTAACTTTTGGAAGAAGTTTCAGCAAGGTTTGGGAACTCAGGTGAATCTCAGCACATCTTTCCATCCGCAGACCGACGGCCAGGCCGAGCGAACCATTCAGACGCTCGAAGATATGTTACGGGCTTGTGTCTTAGATTTTAAAGGTAATTGGGATGAACACTTGCCACTGATAGAATTTGCTTACAATAATAGCTATCATGCTAGCATTCGGATGGCCCCATTTGAGGCATTGTACGGGAGAAGATGTAGGTCGCCAATCGGGTGGTTTGAGGTAGGTGAAGCGGAATTGCTAGGGCCGGATATGGTGTACGAAGCTATGGAAAAGGTCAAGGTTATTCAGGAGAGAATGAAAACAGCACAGAGTCGTCAAAAGTCCTATGCAGACGTTCGTCGAAGGGATTTGGAGTTTCAAGTCGATGATTGGGTGTTCTTGAGGGTATCTCCTATGAAGGGAGTCATGCGATTTGGAAAGAAAGGGAAATTGAGTCCTAGGTATGTCGGGCCATATCGGATCGTTCAAAGGATTGGTCAAGTTGCTTATAGGCTAGAGTTGCCTCTTGAGATGTCATCAGTGCACCCGGTATTCCATGTGTCCATGTTGAAGAAAGTGATTGGAGATCCATCCACCATCATGCCAATCGAAGCTATAGAGGTTAATGAAGATTTGTCATATGAAGAAGTTCCAGTTGCCATTCTTGATAGGCAAGTCCGTAAGTTGAGAAATAAGGAAGTTGCCTCTGTTAAAGTATTGTGGCGAAGTCAACAAGTTGAGGAGGCCACATGGGAAGCGGAAAAAGAGATGAAGGAAAAGTACCCCCATTTGTTCGATCAAGCCTAGAAGAAATTAGGTGACCCTCCTACTCCTAGTAACTATCATCTTGCCTAAGTTGTTTCCCTCTTAGTATTAGTAAAGTCTCCTTCATTTTGTAATGAGTTAAATGTGTTGTTGCCTTGGGTCACTTGAACCGTTCTTGATAAATGAAATCCTTATAAATATTCGCGTGTTAAATAAACAACTAATAGTAAGTGTAGATTGGTAATGGTTTGTTGAGTGTACATGGTGTTAAAATGGTTAAATAAGGTAAGAATCCATTGAAGTGACTAATTTTTGTGCAATTGTAACAATGTGATAGAATATGTGCATTCGTTGAGGTAAGAAAGTGTATACCAGTTGTGGGAAATGTTGTATTTGTGTATTGTTGTTTGGAAATGTGTTTCGGGGGCCCTCTGACAGGTGGATATGTCCATAATACAAAGGAAACTCTGGCGAAATTTTTCTAAAATATAAGAGTTAGTCAAAATTTTGATGGTTGCATATCATGTCTTTCAAAACCAACTCATTTATTTCAAAATCCTCATTCGAGGACGAATGGTCTTAAGGGGGGAGGATGTAAGGCCCCGTAAAATTTTTGTGCATAAAACCTAGTAGCAGTGGTGTCATGGTCCAAATAATGTGTTAGGAATGCGTAGAATTCTTCGCGGCGAGCTTGCTCGCCGCGGTTCGGACCCTTGGTAGTGATTTAAGTGTCAAAAATGTAGAGAATAAAGTTTTCCAGAAAAAGTGTCAAATATGCGGTCAAGAATGCGACCGCAAACCTGTTATGCGGACCGCATTCTTGCCGCAAAGCTTTCTAGAAAGTCTCCCAAAATCATGTTGAAAATGCGGTCGATATGCGATCGCATAGTGAATCTGCGGTGCACTTTGCGACCGCAGATCAAGAATGCGGACCGCATATTGGTCGCATTCTGTAACAGAACTTGTGTAATTTTGAGGCCATTCTGCGGTCACTATGCGGACCGCATGTTGATTCTGCGGTCGCAAAGTGCACCGCATAATTGACCCGGTCCATATTTTTGTAACATTTTGACCCGATCTCTTCTTTAATATAACACCTTTCTTCTTCATTTTATCATATCATCTTACCAAAATTAGAGAGAGAATAGAGGGTTTTTAGAGAGAGAAATCTTTCATCTTCAAAGATTGTTCCAACCATCTTAGTTCAAAGGATTCTAGGGCAAAGATTCAACTTCCCCAAATCTTTTCAAGGTAAAAACCCTAACTATTTTCTTTGATTTTCAGTTTTAAATTGGGTAAAGAGAGGTTTGCATATAATAGCTTTTGAAAATAGAATTTTTACACTCATGCATAATTATTGAACTTGATTTCTAGTAAAAAGAAGTGAGTAGAAGTAAGAGTCTTCAAGAACAAGGTTGGCAAGAGTAGGATATCTTGGGTAAGCATAAAGTAGGAAGAAAAACTCATCACTAGGTATGTATGGCTAATTTTGATTCTTGTGAAATCACCTATATGTGTGAAAATTGCTTGGTTAATGTTAATTTGACAAATTGTGTGAAATTCCCAAAGTTGTTGTTGAAATATGAGTGATGTGGTATAGAATATGAACCGAAAATTAAATGAGAGTCGAAATGGGTAAAGAATTGTAAATAATGATTATGATGGCCTATATGGCACCTTGTGTAAAACAAACGAAACTCTTGAGAATTTGTTTATTGTGGAAAGAGACGAAACACTTGAATTGTGGAAATATTGTAACATGGTTGTGATATTGATTTGAAAAATAATTGAGAACATGAAACAATGTGCAAGTTGCTTATTTGAACTTGTTGAAATTGTGTGTAGTACCTTATCTGCTGTTTGAAATTGTTGTGTTTTAAACTGTAAGGCGGGGTCGTGTTGCGCGCCGCAACGTGAGGAAATAAGTTGTGGGTTGGGGTGATAAGGGTGGCCGAGGTAATAAGGGTGGTCAGGGGTAATAAGGATGGAAAGCGATCGAAATCGCTATTGAAAATTGATACAAAAATCAATAATGTGAAATTGTGAAAGGAGACAGCAGGAGAGTTTGCAACCTGTGGGGCACTGATTGCCCTTTGTTTGACTACTTGTGCTTTACGTGATTGATTGGTTATTGTTAAATTGGTTGATCGTAGAAAGTGCTTTGTGTTGAGAATTATTTGAAATGAGGAAAATGTGGAAACATGGTTTGCTGGCTTAATTAATTGTTGATGTAATTCAATGGCTTGAGTTTACTTGGGACAAAGTTTGTCCATACATGCCAGTACAATTCAAGTGTACTGACGTCCCTTTTGCCGGGGACGCTACATTCGTGTTATGATTGTAGGTGGATCGATAGCAGGCACTTCAGCTCATCGGCAGTAGTATCCTTCTCCTTCCACTGCCCGTTTTGGTGAGCCCCTTTTCTTCCTTGGGGCCCTGTGTGGTTCATGCCACTTTTGTTTAGATTTCATTTTGGTTTTGTAAGGTATAGCCGGAGCCTTGTTACCGGCAAGTATTGTATTCCTTTTTTTGTATCCTAGAGGCTCTGTAGACATGTAAACTGTGGGACTCCAGTATTATGTATACATTATGTTATGTCGGGCGTTGTAAAAACTGCAAACTTGTTAATGAATCACTCGTATGGTTTTATTTGTTTAATGTGAAATCATTCATGGTTAGTAAGATATTTGGTTAATGAGAAACAATCAACACGGGGGTAACGCGTGGGAATGAAAGGCACCCAGGTCCGCTTGACTGGGGCAACCCGGTCAGGCGCCGGTCATGTTCCCCGATTTGGGGCGTGACAACTTGGTATCAGAGCCTATGGTTTTTAAAGTGTCCTAGGATGTCTCGGAGCCGTGTCTAGTAGTGCCCTTCTTATAGGTGTGTTGTCGACCACATCATATAAGTAGGGGCTACACGGGCATTTAGGAATTTACCTATTTCTTTGTTAATCTATATCGTGCGGTAAAGTGCAATGTGGAAATATCTGTGTCTAATTCGCGCCTTGTTCCCAAATTTTCAGAATATGGCACCTAAGAAGAAGGCTAGACTCGGCCTTAGGGCCAATGCCGGCCCAAGTGCGGCTGTTAATCATGTACCCGATGCAGTGGGAGAGAATGACCCACCGATCCCGAATTTGCCTGGCCCATCTGTTAAAAACCCAAGTGTCCCTATTCCAGCTGCGGCAGAGGATGCCATCATTCCTCCTGCCAGTGTTCCTGACTCAGATACAGTTCCCGCTTCGGGCTCTGGTATCTCTAATGAGGATCTTAGGCGAGCCATTTATATGTTAACACAGTTAGTGGCCGCCCAGGCCCAGAGATCCCATGATGCCCCTACATCCTCCAGCGGACAGGGAGATTCCTTTGGCTCCAGAGTCCACCAGTTCTTGCGATTGGCCCCTCCAGAATTTTCAGGTACCGATCCAGAGGCTGACCCACAGGACTTCCTTGATGAGATATACAAGACCCTCAGAGTGATGAAAGCTACAGATATAGAGGGGGTAGAGTTGGCCTCTTACAGGCTGAAGGGAGCGGCACGTTCATGGTTCGAAATGTGGGAGGATTCCCGTGAAGAAGGGAGCCCTCCGGCCGGATGGGATGAGTTTGTAGATGCATTTATGGACCACTTCTTGCCTGCCGAGGTGATGGCAGCCCGTGCCACGGAGTTCGAGGTCTTCAAACAAGGCAGTATGAGTGTTTGAGAGTATCACATGGAGTTCGTAAGGTTGTCCAAGTACGCTCCTCATTTAGTGTCGACCATGGATGCCCGGGTTCGACGGTTTGTTCGGGGCCTTAGCCCTTTGGTAGTGAATGAGGCCGCCACAGCAGCTTTGCACTCGAACATGAACTATGGGAGGATTGTGGGGTTTGATCAGGCCACAGAGGCTAGGAAATTGAAGATTCGTGCGAAAGAGAGAGTAGCAGCAGGGCCCGATCAATGGGTCATTCAGGGAGATCACTTCCAGGGAAAGGGTCATCGGGGCCATCCCAATCATACGCTCAGTCCTCCGCGAGTGCACCGCCATCCGTGCACAGTCATCAGCAGGGCAGTTACTCGAGACCTGGTTCAGACAGCAGGAGGTCTCGCCAGTCTGGTCGTCCTGGGGTGAGATCCCAGCAGCAGGGGAGACCTACATGCCCCAAGTGTGGGAGATTTCATACAGAGACTTGCTACCTTGACCTTCCAGTGTGCTTCGGGTGCGTGGTGAGAGGTCACATTCAACGAGACTATCGTGCACCCCATCAGGGTATAGGTAGGGGATCTGCTCCGTCATCCGGTTCTTCAGCTGCTACATCATCAGCGCGTACTCCAGCATCAGCGGGGCGTGGTGCAGCTAGGGGTGGAGCTCGGGGTAGGGGTGGACCTAGCCGATTCTATGCATTGAGTGGCCGCCAAAATGCCGAGGCTTCTCCAGATGTTGTTACAGGTATCATGTCTGTTCAGACTATTGATAGCTATGCCCTTATTGACCCAGGGTCCTCCTTGTCTTATGTTACTCCATTCATTGCTTCAAGTTTTGGGATAGAACCCGAACAGCCTCATGAGCCGTTCTCTATGTCGACTCCGGTTGGTGATTCTATTACAGCCTCACGAGTCTATAGGAATTGTGTTGTTACGGTGGGTGATCGTGATTCCACAGTCGATCTTATTGAGCTTGGGATGGTAGATTTTGATGTAACTATGGGGATGGATTGGCTCTATTCGTGCTTTGCCAAACTTGAATGTCGAACGAGAGTTATGAGGCTCGAGTTCCCTAACGAGCCAGTTATTGAATGGAGAGGAAATGGTGTGGTGCCAGGGGGTAGGTTTATTTCCTACCTTAAGGCTTCGAAGATGATTAAGAAAGGGTGTATCTATCACCTGGTTCGGGTAACGGACACCACCTCAGATGTGCCTACCCTCGAGTCCGTGCCAATTGTGAATGAATTTCCTGAAGTGTTTCCAGATGAGCTTCCAGGCATTCCGTCGGATAGGGAGATTGACTTTGGGATCGATGTATTGCCGGATACTCAGCCAATATCCATTCCACCATACAGAATGGCGCCAGCAGAGTTAAGGGAGTTAAAGGAGCAGTTGAGGGATTTATTAGAGAAAGGGTTCATACGACCGAGTGTATCGCCGTGGGGTGCTCCGGTTCTCTTTGTCAGAAAGAAGGATGGGTCACTTCGAATGTGTATTGATTATCGGCAGCTCAACAAAGTCACCATCAAGAATAAATATCCTTTGCCTCGAGTGGATGATCTGTTTGACCAATTGCAGGGAGCGAAGTTCTTCTCAAAGATTGATTTACGGTCTGGGTACCACCAGTTAAAAATCAGGGAGGAGGATATTCCTAAGACCGCCTTCAGAACTCGTTATGGTCACTTCGAGTTTTTGGTCATGTCATTTGGGCTAACCAATGCCCCAGCAGCTTTCATGGACCTTATGAATCGTGTTTTCAAGCCATTCCTAGATTCCTTTGTGATTGTATTCATTGACGACATCCTCATCTACTCTCGGAGCAGAGAAGATCATGCCATTCACCTCAGAGCAGCATTGCAGACCCTTCATCAGCATCAATTGTATGCCAAGTTCTCAAAATGTGAGTTTTGGTTGGAGTCCGTAGCCTTTCTAGGGCATGTTATTTCCAGTAAGGGAATTCAGTTGGATCCTCAGAAGATTGCGGCAATGAAAGATTGGCCTAGACCCACGACCCCGACAGAGATTCGTAGCTTCTTGGGTTTGGCAGGGTACTATCGGAGGTTTGTAGAGGGATTCTCAACCCTCGCTTCCCCATTGACAAAGCTGACGCAAAAGGCAGTTAAGTTCCAGTGGTCCGAAGCGTGTGAGAAAAGTTTCCAAGAATTAAAGTCAAGATTGACCTCGGCACCAGTATTGGCCTTGCCAGAAGGCACAGAGGGATTTGTGGTTTATTGTGATGCCTCCAGGGTTGGTTTGGGATGTGTATTGATGCAGCACGGGAAAGTCATATCTTACGCTTCCAAGCAACTCAAGAATCACGAGAAGAATTATCCGACGCATGATTTGGAGCTTGCAGCTGTTGTGTTTGCTTTGAAAATATGGCGGCACTATCTTTATGGAGTTCATGTAGATGTGTTTTCGGACCACAAGAGCCTCCAGTATTTGTTCAAGCAGAAGGAGCTAAATCTGAGACAGCGGCGGTGGTTAGAATTGCTCAAGGACTATGATATGAACATATTGTACCATCTAGGAAAGGCAAATGTGGTAGCCGACGCTCTTAGTCGAAAATCCATGGGTAGTTTGGCTCATTTGGGTGTGGATCAGAGACCCCTGGCTCGAGAGGTTTACCAATTAGCCAGTTTGGGGGTTCTTATCTCGGCGTCAGACGAGGGGGATATTTTGGTGCATAATGGAGCAGAATCATCATTCGTCGCGGAAATCAAGGAAAAACAGTTCATGGATCCGGCATTGGTTCGGGTAAAGGAAGCAGTCATGAATAACAAGACCTCAGCATTTGTACTCAGCAGCGAAGATGGTGTATTGCGGTGTCAAGATAGGCTATGTGTTCCGGATGTGGACGAGCTTCGGGAAAGGGTAATGGCAGAGGCTCATATTTCCAAGTATTCGGTACACCCAGGTTCCACGAAAATGTATCATGACCTTAAGGAGATTTATTGGTGGAATGGTACGAAAAGGGATGTAGCAAGCTTTGTAGCTAAATGTCCGAACTGTCAACAAGTGAAGGCCGAGCATCAACGGCCCGGTGGATTAACTCAGCTTATAGAAATACCAAGGTGGAAATGGGAGATGATCAATATGGATTTTGTGGTAGGGTTACCTCGCACTCGGCGTAAGTTTGACTCAATATGGGTGATAGTGGATCGACTCACCAAATCAGCCCACTTCCTGCCTGTCAAGTCCACTGATACCGCGGAGCAATATGCAAAATTGTACATCAAGGAGATAGTAAGACTTCATGGCACTCCACTTTCTATTATCTCGGATCGCAGGGCTCAGTTCACAGCTAACTTTTGGAAGAAGTTTCAGCAAGGTTTGGGAACTCAGGTGAATCTCAGCACAACTTTCCATCCGCGGACCGACGGCCAGGCCGAGCGGACTATTCAGACGCTTGAAGATATGTTACGGGCTTGTGTCTTAGATTTTAAAGGTAATTGGGATGAACACTTGCCACTGATAGAATTTGCTTACAATAATAGCTATCATGCTAGCATTCGGATGGCCCCATTTGAGGCATTGTACGGGAGAAGATGTAGGTCGCCAATCGGGTGGTTTGAGGTAGGTGAAGCGGAATTGCTAGGGCCAGATATGGTGTACGAAGCTATGGAAAAGGTCAAGGTTATTCAGGAGAGAATGAAAACAGCACGGAGTCGTCAAAAGTCCTATGCAGACGTTCGTCGAAGGGATTTGGAGTTTCAAGTCGATGATTGGGTGTTCTTGAGGGTATCTCCTATGAAGGGAGTCATGCGATTCGGAAAGAAAGGAAATTGAGTCCTAGGTATGTCGGGCCATATCGGATCGTTCAAAGGATTGGTCAAGTTGCTTATAGGCTAGAGTTGCCTCCCGAGATGTCATCAGTGCACCCGGTATTCCACGTGTCCATGTTGAAGAAAGTGATTGGAGATCCATCCACCATCATGCCAGTCGAAGCTATAGAGGTTAATGAAGATTTGTCATATGAAGAAGTTCCATTTGCCATTCTTGATAGGCAAGTCCGTAAGTTGAGAAATAAGGAAGTTGCCTCTGTTAAAGTATTGTGGCGAAGTCAACAAGTTGAGGAGGCCACATGGGAAGCGGAAAAAGAGATGAAGGAAAAGTACCCCTATTTGTTCGATCAAGCCTAGAAGAAATTAGGTGACCCTCCTACTCCTAGTAACTATCATCTTGTCTAAGTTGTTTCCCTCTTAGTATTAGTAAAGTCTCCTTCATTTTGTAATGAGTTAAATGTGTTGTTGCCTTGGGTCACTTGAACCGTTCTTGATAAATGAAATCCTTATAAATATTCGCGTGTTAAATAAACAACTAATAGTAAGTGTAGATTGGTAATGGTTTGTTGAGTGTACATGGTGTTAAAATGGTTAAATAAGGTAAGAATCCATTGAAGTGACTAATTTTTGTGCAATTGTAACAATGTGATAGAATATGTGCATTCGTTGAGGTACGAAAGTGTATACCAGTTGTGGGAAATGTTGTATTTGTGTATTGTTGTTTGGTAATGTGTTTCGGGGCCCTCTGACAGGTGGATATGTCCATAATACAAAGGAAACTCCGGCGAAATTTTTCTAAAATATAAGAGTTAGTCAAAATTTTGATGGTTGCATATCATGTCTTTCAAAACCAACTCATTTATTTCAAAATCCTCATTCGAGGACGAATGGTCTTAAGGGGGGGAGGATGTAAGGCCCCGTAAAAGTTTTATGCATAAAACCTAGTAGCTGTGTTGTCATGGTCCGGATAATGTGTTAGGAATGCGTAGAATTCTTCGCGGCGAGCATGCTCGCCGCGGTTCGGACCCTTGGTAGTGATTTAAGTGTCAAAAATGTAGAGAATAAAGTTTTCCAGAAAAAGTGTCAAATATGCGGTCAAGAATGCGACCGCAAACCTGTTATGCGGACCGCATTCTTGCCGCAAAGCTTTCCAGAAAGTCTCCCAAAATCATGTTGAAAATGCGGTCGATATGCGATCGCATAGTGAATCTGCGGTGCACTTTGCGACCGCGGATCAAGAATGCGGACCGCATATTGGTCGCATTCTGTAACAGAACTTGTGTAATTTTGAGGCCATTCTGCGGTCACTATGCGGACCGCATGTTGATTCTGCGGTCGCAAAGTGCACCGCATAATTGACCCGGTCTAGATTTTTGTAACATTTTGACCCGATCTCTTCTTTAATATAACACCTTTCTTCTTCATTTTATCATATCATCTTACCAAAATTAGAGATAGAATAGAGGGTTTTTAGAGAGAGAAATCTTTCATCTTCAAAGATTGTTCCAACCATCTTAGTTCAAAGGATTCTAGGGCAAAGATTCAACTTCCCCAAATCTTTTCAAGGTAAAAACCCTAACTATTTTCTTTGATTTTCAGTTTTAAATTGGGTAAAGAGAGGTTTGCATATAATAGCTTTTGAAAATAGAATTTTTACACTCATGCATGATTATTGAACTTGATTTCTAGTAAAAAGAAGTGAGTAGAAGTAAGAGTCTTCAAGAACAAGGTTGGCAAGAGTAGGATATCTTGGGTAAGCATAAAGTAGGAAGAAAAACTCATCACTAGGTATGTATGGCTAATTTTGATTCTTGTGAAATCACCTATATGTGTGAAAATTGCTTGGTTAATGTTAATTTGACAAATTGTGTGAAATTCCTAAAGTTGTTGTTGAAATATGAGTGATGTGGTATAGAATATGAACCGAAAATTAAATGAGAGTCGAAATGGGTAAAGAATTATGAATAATGATTATGATGGCCTATATGGCACCTTGTGTAAAACAAACGAAACTCTTGAGAATTTGTTTATTGTGGAAAGAGATGAAACACTTGAATTGTGGAAATATTGTAACATGGTTGTGATATTGATTTGAAAAATAATTGAGAACATGAAACAATGTGCAAGTTGCTTATTTGAACTTGTTGAAATTGTGTGTAGTACCTTATCTGTTGTTTGAAATTGTTGTGTTTTAAACCGTAAGGCGGGGTCGTGTTGCGCGCCGCAACGTGAGGAAATAAGGTGTGGGTTGGGGTGATAAGGGTGGCCGAGGTAATAAGGGTGGTCAGGGGCAATAAGGATGGAAAGCGATCGAAATCGCTATTGAAAATTGATACAAAAATCAATAATGTGAAATTGTGAAAGGAGACAACAGGAGAGTTTGCAACCTGTGGGGCACTGATTGCCCCTTTGTTTGACTACTTGTGCTTTACGTGATTGATTGGTTATTGTTAAATTGGTTGATCGTAGAAAGTGCTTTTTGTTGAGAATTATTTGAAATGAGGAAAATGTGGAAACATGGTTGGCTGGCTTAATTAATTGTTGATGTAATTCAATGGCTTGAGTTTACTTGGGACAAAGTTTGTCCATACATGCCGGTACAATTCAAGTGTACTGACGTCCCTTTTGCCGGGGACGCTACATTCGTGTTATGATTGTAGGTGGATCAGTAGCAGGCACTTCAGCTCATTGGCAGTAGTATCCTTCTCCTTCCACTGCCCGTTTTGGTGAGCCCCTTTTCTTCCTTGAGGCCCTGTGTGGTTCATGCCACTTTTGTTTAGATTTCATTTTGGTTTTGTAAGGTATAGCCGGAGCCTTGTTACCGGCAAGTATTGTATTCCTTTTTTTGTATCCTAGAGGCTCTGTAGACATGTAAACTGTGGGACTCCAGTATTATGTATACATTATGTTATGTCGGGCATTGTAAAAATTGCAAACTTGTTAATGAATCACTCGTATGGTTTTATTTGTTTAATGTGAAATCATTCATGGTTAGTAAGATATTTGGTTAATGAGAAACAATCAACACAGGGGTAACGCGTGGGAATGAAAGGCACCTAGGTCCGCTTGACTGGGGCAACCCGGTCAGGCGCCGGTCATGTTCCTCAATTTGGGGCGTATATGCAGACCGTGATGCTTCTAGAGTTGGACTCGGTTGTGTGTTGATGCAGGAGGGTAGAGTTATTGCATATGCTTCTCGTCAGCTAAAGCCCCACGAGAAGAACTACCCTATTCATGATTTGGAGTTAGTTGCTATTGTTCATGCCTTGAAGATTTGGAGGCATTACCTATATGGTGTATCTTGTGATGTATATACAGACCACCGCAGCCTTCATCATTTGTTTAAGCAGAAAGATCTAAATTTGAGGCAGCGGAGATGGCTTGAGTTGCTTAAAGACTATGATATTACTATTTTGTATCATCCCGGGAAAGCCAATGTAGTGGCTGATGCATTGAGCCGGAAGGCTATTAGTATGGGCATTTTGGCGTATATTCCAGTTGGGGAGAGACCCCTAGCAGTTGATGTTCAGGCGTTAGCTAATCAGATGGTGAGGCTGGATATTTCTGAGCCCGGTCGGGTGATGGCTTGTGTAGTAGCTCGTTCTTCTTTATATGATCGTATTCGAGAGCGCCAGTATGATGATCCACACTTACTTGTCCTTAAGGACAGAGTTCAGCATGATGATGCCAGAGATGTCACTATTGATAGTGATGGTGTATTGTGGATGTAGGGCCGGATATGCGTGCCCAATGTTGATGGCCTTCGTGAGTTGATATTGGAGGAAGCCCACGGCTCGCGGTATTCTATTCATCCAGGAGCCGCGGAGATGTACCAGGATTTGAAGCAGCATTACTGGTGGAGAAAGATGAAGAAAGATATTGTGAGCCATGTGGCTCGGTGTCTAAACTGTCGGCAGGTCAAGTATGAGCATCAGAGACCTGGTGGTGTATTCCAGCGTATTGATATTCCTGAGTGGAAGTGGGAAAGGATTACTATGGACTTTGTTAGTGGACGCCCTCGGACAACGAGGAAGTTTGATTCAGTTTGGGTGGTGGTGGATAGGTTTACCAAGTCAGCTCACTTCATCCCAGTGTGTACTACCTATACCTCAGAGCGGTTGGCAGAGATATTCATCCGTGAGATAGTGAGATTGCATGGAGTTCCCATTTCTATTATATCGGATAGAGGTACCCAGTTCACTTCTCAGTTCTGGAGGACATTTCAGCGAGAGTTGGGTTCGCAGGTAGAGCTGAGCACAGCATTTCATCCACAGACGGATGGGCAGTCTGAGCGTACTATTCAGATATTGGAGGACATGTTGCGTGCTTGTGTCATTGATTTCGGTGGTTCATGGGCTGATTATTTGCCTTTGGCGGAGTTTGCTTACAATAATAGCTATCAGTCCAGCATTCAGATGGCACCGTATGAAGCTTTATATGGGAGGCGGTGTAGGTCTCCAGTCGGTTGGTTTGAGCCCGGCGAGGCTAGGTTGTTGGGGACAGAGTTAGTTCAGGATGCCTTAGACAAGGTGAAGGTAATTCAGGAGAGACTACGCACAGCTCAGTCACGTCAGAAGAGTTATGCGGACCGCAAGGTCCGAGATGTGTCCTATTCAGTGGGTGAGAAGGTGTTGCTGAAGGTTTCGCCTATGAAGGGCGTTATGAGGTTTGGAAAGAAAGGGAAGTTGAGCCCAAGGTTTATTGGACCTTTTGAGGTGCTTAGAAAAGTTGGGGAGGTGGCCTATATGGCTTTGCCACCCAGTTTGTCGGGAGTTCACCCGGTGTTCCATGTATCCATGCTCCGGAAGTATGTCGGAGACCCGACTCATGTGTTAGACTTCAGCACGATACAACTAGATGACGATTTGACTTATGATGTGGAACTAGTAGCCATTTTGGGTCGGCAGGTTCGTAAGCTGAGATCCAAGGACATAGCTTCAGTGAAAGTGCAGTTGAGAGGTCGTCCCGTGGAGGAAGCAACTTGGGAGACTGAGCAGGAGATGCGAAGCAGATATCCACACTTGTTTGATGCTCCAGGTATGTTTCTTGACCCGCTCGCGGACGAGCGTTTGTTTAAGTTGGGGAGAATATAACGACCCGGCCCGTCGTTATGGGAATTACCACCCACCACCCCGTTACCTTGAATTTACATATATTATGCTTTTATATTAGTATTGGAGTATATCGGGTGAGTTAGGAGTGATTTGTATTGAAAATGAAACAAATAGCATGTTTGAAGGAAACTTGAATATGGGAAGTCAACCAAGAGTTGACTATTGAGTTAGAGTGCTCGGAACCGGATTATGATGATTCGACTAGTTCCGGGGGATCATTTATGACTTAGGAGAACAATCGGAATTGAATTCGGAGGTCCGGTGTAGTTTTAAGCTTGAATTGGCGAAGGTTGAATTTTGGCGAAAACCGGATGGTAGGTGATATTTTGATCCGGGGGTCGGAATGGAATTCCAACAATTTCTGTAGCTTCGTTATGTGATTTTGGATATGTCCGCAAATTTTCAGGTCATTCGGACATCGTTTGATCGGGTTTTGGATTGAATGTTAGTTTTGAAAGTTTTGAAGAAACTTAGGCTTGAATTCGTGTGTAAATGGTGATTTTGATGTTTAGTATGGTGTTTTTATGATTGGAACAAGTCCGTATCATGTTTTGGAGTATGTTGGTGGTTTTCGTTGGGGTCCCGGGGGCCTCGGGATGATTTCGGACCATCAACCGGGCATTTGGACTTGGCAAAAATCTGCAGAAAAACTGCAGGTTCTGCCCAAGCATTTAAGCCTTCGCGTTCGCGTGGCATGGGCCGCGTTCGCGAAGGTCAGGCGAATCAATGCATCGCGTTCGCGGTCGGGGTGTCGCGTTCGCGTAGGCCAGGGGTGTTGAGCATCGCGATCGCGTTCCTGGGGTCGCGTTCGCGTAGGTTCGTGGGAGTGTGCTTCGCGTTCGCGAGAGGTGTATCGCGAACGCGTAGAAGGAAAAATAGGCGGCTGGGAATCTTGTTCATCGCGAACGCGTGGAGGAGTTCGTGTTCGCGTAGGGTAAGCCAAGTTGAGCATCGCGAACGCGTGGTAGGCATCGCGTTCGCGAAGAGTAACTGGAAAATGAGCATCGCGAACGCGTGAGAGCTCACACGAACGCGAAGAGCAAATTGCTCTGGCAGTGAATAAAATCACAGAACAGAGGGCTTACGGGTTTACACCCCCAAAACATAATTTTGAGCCCTAGAGGAAGAAAACTCGAGGAAGTCACTGAGAAGTCATCGGGTATTCGTCGGAGGTAAGATTCTTGACTCAAAAACATCATTTTATGGTAGAATTAACATCAATCTTCATGAATTTGGGTAGAATTTTGAAGAATTGTGGCCTAAGTATTGAAAACATGATTTTTGGATTTGGAAGGCCATTTGAACTCCGATTTCGATAAATTTTATATGGACGGACTCGTGGCGAGACGAGGGTCGCGTTGGTACTAATTTCGGAATTTTTCGAGCGGTGGGCCCGGGGTCGGGTTTTACTAACTTGGTGTATTTATGCGAATTTCATGTAAATTGAAATGGGTTATGATTCTTTGACCCGTATTTGATATAATTATTGTGGTTTGATTAGATTCTACGCACGAGGGAGCTAAATTCAAAGGAAAAGGCATCGCGGACGAGTCTACGACCGGCTAGAGGTGAATAGTTTGTGTATATGGTAGCCTGAGGGTTCGAAACCCCGACTTAGCATATTGTGACGCTAGTAGGGCGTGGCTCGCACACCGTGGCAGGTGCGGGATTGATTGTGACTGGGGATTGAGACTTGGTCCATCCCGAAAATGAATAATATGTTATTAGTGTTGTAAATACACTGTATTTGATATATTTGTGGGCTGTAAGCCTTGTTTGGGGCCTTGTGCCGATCTGTAGCGTCCTTAGAGGACAATATTTATGTGATAGCTATAATTGCTTAAATCACTGATATCAGTCCTGGAAATTGAAATCACCTTTTTGAAATGCTAAGTCACCGGCTGTTGCAAATTTAATAAAGTTAAAGTATTTTTCATAAATTATGAACTGGAAACTGGAAGTAAGAAAAATGAACTGTTTTGTGACTTATTTGCTTATTGTGGACTGAGCATGGGATCGGGCTGCACGCCGCAATGGTTGATATGAGGATCGGGCTGCACGCCGCAGCAGTATTTGCGCTTGGGCTGTAGGAGCCCCTCCGGAGTCTGTACACACCCCCAGTGAGCGTCGTCGACGTTAAATTGGATCGGGCTACACGCCGTAGCGGTTATGTGCATTGCATTGCATCTTTATTTGTTGAATTACTCTGTGGTAGCTGAATTGTACTGTTGATGCTAGTTCGTAGGAGATTCGGACTGTAGTGTAGCTTCATATTGTGGTATTCTGTGGATTTCTTATTTTCAGCTACTTGTATATATTTATTACTCACTAAGTACTTAGTACTCACCCCTACTCCCTGCACCCTTTGTGTGCAGACTCAGGTACTCAGGAGCAGCAGACAGGCATTTCTAGCATTTGCAGTGTCATATCGAGTTGCTGAGGTAGCTGCCTACGTTCGCAGAACCTAGCTTCTCCTCTCCTTTCCAGTTGTTATTTGTATTTTGTATTCAGATTTGAGTATTTCTATACAGTACTCTCTATTCCTGTTGGGTTTTGCTAGAGGCTCTAGACTTGTGACTCCAGATCTTTGGGAGTGTCAGTATTTCGTTCATTATTATTATTATTGGAGTTCTTAAACTCATATATTCTTCTTGGGTTGTCCATTTGGGACTGGTATTAGATGAAATCAGTAATTGTTGGTCTGGCTGGCCTAGCTTGATTGTTGGGCGCCATCACGACCGGATTTGGGTCGTGACAGTAACATTTAGGTTATATGTGTGTTCTATCCTAGTTTGAAGGAATAGGAATTTAGTTGTGTATGAATTGTTGATTAAGAGTTACCGGTGTCACACCGGTAACGCAGATAAATTGTTGAATTATTATCAATTATTGGTTAAATGCCGTAATATATATATATATATATATATATATATATATATATATATATATATATATATATATATTTATTTATTTATTTATGAATTGGGATCGTGTGGCGCGCCGACCACTTATATGATAAGAAATGGGATCGTGTGGCACGCCGACCACAAAGTGATTTGAAATCTGGCATTGGCCATAGTTGCCGGTAGCCTATTGATATATTTGGGAGCGGGTGGTACGCCTATCACAAGATATAACTTAGTGTTACAGATGGGAGCGGGTGGTACGCCTACCACGAGATATGAAATGAAAAAGGAATTGAGATATGAAAGTAAGAGATTTATTCTGTTGACTAGATTACTCTGGATATTATGAGTTATCGACTGTTATTTCAGAGCAGAGCCTTTCCTTATAAATGTTTTGTATATGTATATATATTGCAACTGTACATGTTTATGTGGGTGACTGGCCTTAGTCTCGTCACTATTTCGCTGGGATAGGCCAGGCACTTACCAGCACATGGGGTCGGTTGTGCTGATACTACACTCTGCGCTCTTTTTGCGCAGATACAGGTTACGGACAGCAGCAGCGATAGTAGCGATTGTGGATATTCCGACTACTAAGACTACGAGGTAGCCTTGCCGGCGTCCGCAGGACCCGTTGTCTCTTCTATCTATGTATTTCATTCTGTTATCTCATGTATTCGAGATAAACAACTTATATTTCTTTCAGACAATTGTGTGTATTATTCTTAGAAGTTCGTGAGTATTGTGACACTAGTCTTGGGTAATGTATCGTGTTTGGGTTTCTTTATCATATTTGATAAGATTGACTAAGTCTTCCGCTAAGTTTAATTATTCCGCTGTAATTTATATGTTTTTAATTTTAAAGTCTTAATAAGAGTTTGGTAACTAATGGAAATGTAAGTAATATTTGGCTTGCCTAGCTTCCACTAGTAGGCGCCATCATGACTCCCGATGGTGGGAAATCCGGGTCGTGACAAGTTGGTATCAGAGCACTAGGTTGCACAGGTCTCACAACTCACGAACAACCTTAGTAGAGTCTGAAGGATCGGTACGGAGACGTCTGTACTTATCCTCCAGAGGCTACAGAGTTAGGAAAATTTTCCCTTTATTCTTTCCAGTCGTGCGACTTGATCTTTCAAATGTTAATTGAATTTCTACTTTGTTCTTCCGCAGATGGTAAGAACGCGTGCATCCTCATCTACTGACCAGCAGCCCGAGGTCCCAGCAGCGGCAGCTCCTGCTAGGGGCAGAGGCCGAGGTCGAGGTCGTCCTAGAGGCCAAGGTAGGGGCAGAGCTCAGCCCCGAGCAGCGGCCCAAGTGACAGAACCTCAAGCTCATATCGAGGAGGAGGTTCCAGTCCCAGCAGCTCCAGTAGGCCCAGCTCAGGTCCCAGGAGGAGTTATGTTTTCACCGGATCTTCAGGATGCTTTGGTCCGGATAGCAGGTTTTATGGACAATATCACCAGAGCAGGTTTATTACCGGTAGCACCAGCACTTCTCAGGCTGGAGGAGGTAATCAGACTCCTGCTACGCGCACTCCGGAGCCAGTAATTCCCCAGGCTCAGGTTCCTGTGATTCAGCCAGTTGAGGCAGCTCAGCCTGTTATTGTGATTCCGTCTAATGATGGTGCAGCTATGTCCGCTGACGCGTTATGGAGATTGGACAGATTTACCAAGCTGTTCACTACCACATTCAGTGGCACTCCTTCAGAGGATCCACAAGATTTCCTATATAGCTGCCACGAGGTTCTCCGTACTATGGGTATCGTGGAGACTAATGGTGTGGACTTTGCCAAGACTTGGTGGAGGGATTATTGTCTATCCAGGCCAGCGGGATCATCTTCTTTGACTTGGGGGCAATTTGCAGAACTGTTCTTGGAAAAGTTCCTTCCAGCAACTCAACGGGAGGCTCTGCGCAGGCAATTTGAGCGTCTTCATCAGGGTTCTATGTGTAACGACCCGGCCCGTCGTTACGGGAATTACCACCCCGTTGCCTTGCATTTACATATCTTATGCTTTTATATCAATATTAGAGTATATCGGGTGAGTTAGGAGTGATTTGGATTGAAAATGAAGCAAATAGTATGTTTGAAGAAAGCTTGAATGTGGGAAGTCAACCTAAAGTTGACTATTGAGTTAGAGTGCTCGGAACCGGATTCCAATGATTCGACTAGTTTCGGGGGATCATTTATGACTTAGGAGAGCAATCGGAATTGAATTCGGAGGTCCGGTGTAGTTTTAGGCTTGAATTGGCGAAAGTTGATTTTTGGCGAAAACCGGATGGTAGGTGATATTTTGATCCGTGGGTCGAAATGGAATTCCGACAATTTCTGTAGCTTCGTTATGTGATTTTGGATATGTCTGCAAATATTCAGGTCATTCGGACATCGTTTGATCGGGTTTTGGATCGAATGTTAGTTTTGAAAGTTTTGAAGAAACTTAGGCTTGAATTCATGTGTAAATGGTGATTTTGATGTTTAGTGATGGTGTTTTTGTGATTGGAACAAGTTGGTATCATGTTTTGAAGTATGTTGGTGGCTTTCGTAGGGGTCCCGGGGGCCTCAGGATAATTTCGGACCATAAACCGGGCTTTTGGGACTTGGCAAAATCTGCAGAAAACTGCAGGTTTCCGCCCAGTCAATTAGACCTTCGCGTTCGCGTGACATGGGTCGCGTTCGCAAAGGCCAGGCGAATCAATGCATCGCGTTCGCGGTCGGGGTGTCACGTTCGCGTAGGACAGGGGTGTTGTGCATCGCGATCGCGTTCCTAGGGTTGCGTTCGCGTAGGGTCGTGAGAGTGAGCATCGCGTTCGCGGGAGGGTGATCGCGAACGCGTAGAAGGAAATCTGGGCGGCTGGGAGTTTGAGCATCGCGAACGCGTGAGGGCTCACGTGAACGCGTAGAGCAAATTGCTCTGGCAGTGAATTAAATCACAGAACAGAGGGGTCGCGGGTTCATTCACCCAAAACACAATTTTGAGCCCTAAAGAGAAGAAAACTCGAGGCAAACACTAAGAAATCATCGGGTATTCATCGGAGGTAAGATTCTTGACTCAATAACATCATTTTATGGTAGAATTAACATCAATCTTCATGAAATTGGGTAGAAATCTTGAAGAATTGTGGCCTAGGTATTGAAAACGGGATTTTGGGTTTTGGAAGGCCATTTGAACTCTGATTTTGATAAATTTTATATGCACGAACTCGTGGCGAGACGAGGATTGCGTTGGTACTAATTTCGGAATTTTCCGAGCAGTGGGCCCGGGGTCGGGTTTTACCAACTTAGTGTATTTATGCGAATTTTATGTAAATTGAAATGGGTTATGATTCTTTGACCCGTATTTGATATAATTATTGTGATTTGGCTAGATTCTACGCACGAGGGAGCAAATTTCAATGGAAAAGGCATCGCAGGCGAATCTACGACCGGCTAGAGGTGAATAGTTTGTGTATATGGTAGCCCGAGGGTTCGAAACCCCAGTTTAGCACATTGTGACGCTAGTAGGGCATGGCTCGCACACCGTGGCAGGTGCGGGATTGATTGTGACTAGGGATTGAGACTTGGTCCATCCCGGATGTAAATAATATGCTATTAGTGTTAGAAATACACTGTATTTGATATATTTGTGGGCGGTAAGCCTTGTTTGGGGCCTTGTGCCGATCTATAGCGTCCTTAGAGGACAATATTTATGTGATAGCTATATTTGCTTAATCACTGATCTCAGTCCTGGAAATTTACATCACATTATTGATATGCTAAGTCACCGGCTTTTGCAAATTTAATAAAGTTAAAGTACTTTTCATAAATTATGAACTGGAACTGGAATTAAAATAAATGAACTGTTTTGTGACTTATTTGATTATTGTGGACTGAGGATGGATCGGGCTGCATGCCGTAGTGGTTGATATGAGGATCGGGCTGCACGCCGCAGCAGTATTGCGCTTGGGCTGTAGGAGCCCCTCCGGAGTTTGTACACACCCCCAATGAGCGTTGTCAACGTTAAATGGATCGGGCTACACGCCGTAGCGGTTATGTGTTTTGCATTGCATCTTTATTTGTTGAATTACTCTGTGGTAGCTGTATTGTATTGTTGATGCTAGTTCGTAGGAGATTCGAACTGTAGTTTAGCTTCATTATGTGGTATTCTGTGGATTTCTTATTTTCAGCTACTTGTATATATTTATTACTCACTGAGTACTTAGTACTCACCCCTACTCCCTGCACCTTTTGTGTGCAGACTCGGGTACACAGGAGCAGTAGACAGGCATTTCCAGCGTTTGCAGTGTCATATCGAGTTGCTGAGGTAGCTGCCTACGTTCGCAGAACCTAGCTTCTCCTCTCCTTTCCAATTGTTATTTTGTATTTTGTATTCAGACTTGAGTATTTTTATTTAGTACTCTCTGTTCCTGTTGGGTTTTCTTAGAGGATCTAGTCTTGTGACTCCAGATTTTTAGGAGTGTCAGTATTTTGTTCATCATTATTATTATTGGAGTTCTTTGACTCATATATTCTTCTTGGAAATTTCCATATGGGACTGATAGTCGTTGTGATAAGTAATTGTTGGTCTGGCTAGCCTAGCTTGATTGTTGGGCGCCATCACGACCGGGTTTGGGTCGTGACAAGTTGGTATCAGAGCCTAGGTTACTAGGACTCGCGAGTCATGAGCCGGTTTAGTAGGCTTTCGCGGGATCGGTATGTAGACGTCCGTATCTATCCTCGGAGGGCTACAGAAACTTTAGGAAAAACCTCATTTTCTTGGATTCATATCATGCGATTTGTGTTATCATGAAATTAAATTTTTTCCATATTCTATTCTCTCGCAGATGGCGAGAACACGTGCTAGCGGACGTGGCGGACGACCACTATTGGCACCTAGAGGCCGTGGTCGTGGTAGAGGTAGGGCAGCAGTACCAGCACCTGCTGACCCACTAGCTGACCAGACTCAGGGTCAGATTCCTACACCAGTGGGCCAGGCTCAAGACCAGATTCCAGCGGCAGATGCTCCGGCAACTCAGGTTCAGGCACCGGCCGTGCCCATTGTGATATCGGGTCTTCAGGAGACCTTGGCCCAGATCTTATCAGTATGCACAGGCTTGGCTCAGGTCGTTGTAGCCTCTACTGCAGCGTCTTCTTCACAGGCAGGGGGAGGGAATCAGACCCCCGTGGCTCGCACACCCGAGCCAGTTTAGCCAATTGCGCCCGTTGCACCAGCTCCTGCTTATATGGTTCCAGTTATGCCCGACGATGAGCAGCGTCGTTTGGAGAGATTTGAGAGGTTACAGCCTCCGACATTCAGTGGAGCTGAGGGCGAGGATGCCCAGGGTTTTCTTGACAGATGTCAGCGCATGCTTCGCACCGCGGGTATTCTAGAGTCCAGCGGTGTTTCATTCACCACTTTCCAGTTCACAGGTGCAGCTTTCCAGTGGTGGGAGGATTTCGAGAGGCGTAGGCCCGCTGGGGCAGTGCCCCTCACTTGGCAGCAGTTCTCCACGGTATTTTTGGAGAAGTACATGCCTCAATCTCAGAGAGAGGAGCTGCGACGTCAGTTTGAGTGGCTGAAGCAGGGAGATATGACGGTTACTCAGTATGAGATGAGATTCACACAGCTGGCTCGTCATGCCATGTGGATGGTTCCTACAGACAGAGAGAGGATTCGGAGATTTATCGATGGCCTTATTTATCCTATCCGCATATTAATGACCAGGGAGAGAGCTTCGAAAATTACCTTTGAGGAGGTGGTTGATGCTGCCTGTCACATTGAGATAGATCGCCGCAGAGAGCGAGAGGAGAGAGAGGCTAAGAGGCCTCGTAGTTCTGGCAGCTACAGTGGTACTCCGTCTAGGGGCCAACCCCAGTATAGCAGGGGTCGTTCTTTTAGGTCTCATCAGTCTGGACGTGCAGAGTCCAGTGAGGTTTCTTCAGATCGCGGTCGTTAGGGCCATCAGGGTTATCAGGGTCAGCAGAGCCGTCAGCAGAGTCAGCCTGCACTGGGTGCTCTTCCAGCTCAGATCTCTGCTCCTGCTTCCTCAGCACAGGGTTCATCTGTAGCGAGGGGTCCTCAGCAGCCCCTTCTCCCATCTTCAGGCCGTTGTTTTGAGTGCGGTGACTTGGGCCATATCAGGAGAGAGTGTCCTCAGTGGCTTCGTAAGCGGTCTCAGCAGAGGGATCGACCCTCGTCTTCTACTCATGTTTCTCCAGCGCCAGCATAGTCGGCTAGGACCTATGGCCAGGTATCCAGAGGTCGCCCTAGGGGTGAAGATCGTACTGGTGGAGGCCAGGCTCGTTTCTATGCTCTTCCGAATAGGAAGGATGCTAGTGCTTCGGATGTGGTCATTTCAGGTATTATCTCAGTCTGCCACATGGATGCTTATGTCTTATTTGATCTCGGATCCACCTATTCTTATGTCTCTACTGATTTTGCTCATCATTTGGGTATGACCTGTGGTATTCTTGCTTTGCCCGTACATGTGTCTACCCCAGTGGGGAATACTGTTGTTGTGGATCAGATATATCGATCCTGTATTAATACTATTGGGGGTCTGGAGACCCGAGTTGATCTATTACTACCGGGCATGGTAGATTTCGATGTAATTCTAGGCATGGATTGGCTATCTCCTTACCATGCGATTCTGGACTGTCATGCCAAGACAGTCACACTAGCTATTCCAGGTAATCCGAGGATCGAGTGGCGTGGCTTGACCGATTATGTGTCCGACAGGGTGATTTCTTATATAAAGGCCCAACGAATGATTGGCAAGGGTTGTTTATCTTATTTGGCCTTCATTAGAAATGTTGAGGCCGAGATACCCAGTCTTGATTCGGTCCCCATTGTGAGGGAGTTTCCGGATGTATTTCCAGCAGACCTGCCGGGCATGCCTCCTGACAGGGATATTGACTTCGGTATTGACTTGGTGCTAGGCACTTAGCCCATTTCTATTCCTCCCTATCACATGGCACCAACAGAGTTAAAAGAATTGAAGGAACAGCTTCAGGAACTCTTAGATAAGGGTTTCATTCGTCCAAGTGTGTCACCTTGGGGTGCACCGGTGTTATTCGTGAAGAAGAAAGATGGCACAATGAGAATGTGCATTGATTACAAGCAACTGAACAAGGTAACAGTAAAGAATAAGTACCCATTGCCTCGTATTGAGGACCTATTTGATCAGCTCCAGGGAGCTAGTGTATATTCTAAGATTGATCTTCAATCGGGCTATTATCAGTTGAAGATCAGGGACTCAGATACTATGAAGACAGCGTTCAGAACGCGATATGGGCACTACAAGTTCCTGGTGATGTCTTTCGGGCTGACTAATGCCCCAGCTTCATTCATGCACTTGATGAATAGTGTATTTCGACCGTACCTTGATTCTTTTGTGATTGTGTTTATTGATGATATTATGGTGTATTCACGTAGCCAGGAGGAGCATGCACAACATTTGAGGGTGGTATTGCAGAGGTTGAGAGAAGAGAAGCTCTATGCAAAATTCACTAAGTGTGAGTTCTGGTACTGTGGGTTTTCTGGGACATGTAGTGTCCAGTGATGGTATTCGGGTTGATCCACAGAAGGTCGAGGCAGTGCAGAATTGGCCAGACCTTCCTCAGCTACAGAGATTCGGAGTTTTCTCGGCTTGGCAGGCTATTATCGCCGGTTTGTTCAGGGTTTCTCATCTATTGCTTCACCGTTGACTAAGTTGACACAGAAGAATGCTCCATTTGTGTGGTATGATGAATGCGAGGAGAGCTTCCAGAAGCTCAAGGAGGCTTTGACCACAGCTCCAGTACTTGTGTTGCCATCAGCCTCAGGGTCTTATACGGTGTATTGTGATGCTTCTAGAGTTGAACTCGGTTGTGTGTTGATGCAGGAGGGTGGAGTTATTGCGTATGCTTCTCGTCAGCTAAAGCCCCACGAGAAGAACTACCCTGTTCATGATTTGGAGTTAGCTGCTATTGTTCATGCCTTGAAGATTTGGAGGCATTACCTATATGGTGTATCTTGTGATGTATATACGGACCACCGCAGCCTTCAACATTTGTTTAAGCAGAAAGATCTAAATTTGAGGCAACGGAGATGGCTTGAATTGCTTAAAGACTATGATATTACTATCTTGTACCATCCCGGGAAAGCCAATGTAGTGGTTGATGCATTGAGCCGGAAGGCTATTAGTATGGGCAGTTTGGCGTATATTCCAGTTGGGGAGAGACCCCTTGCAGTGGATGTTCAGGCGTTAGCTAATCAGATGGTGAGACTGGATATTTCTGAGCCTAGCCGGGTTATGGCTTGTGTAATGGCTCGTTCTTCTTTATATGATCGTATCCGAGAGCGCCAGTATGATGATCCACACTTACTTGTCCTTAAGGATAGAGTTCAGCATGATGATGCCAGAGATGTCACTATTGATAGTGATGGTGTATTACGGATGCAGGGCCGGATATGCGTGCCCAATGTTGATAGACTTCGTGAGTTGATATTGGAGGAGGCCCATAGCTCGCGGTATTCTATTCATCCAGGAGCCGCGAAGATGTACCAGGATTTGAAGCAGCATTACTGGTGGAGAAAGATGAAGAAAGATATTGTGAGTCATGTGGCTCGGTGTCTAAACTGTCAGCAGGTCAAGTATGAGCATCAGAGACCTGGTGGTGTATTCCAGCGTATTGATATTCCGGAGTGGAAGTGGGAAAGAATAACTATGGACTTTGTTAGTGGACTCCCTCGGACAGCGAGGAAGTTTGATTCAGTTTGGGTGGTGGTGGATAGGTTGACCAAGTCAGCTCACTTCATCCCAGTGTGTACTACTTATTCCTCAGAGCGGTTGGCAGAGATATTCATCCGTGAGATAGTGAGATTGCATGGAGTTCCCCATTTCTATTATATCAGACAGAGGTACCCAATTCACTTCTCAGTTCTGGAGGACATTTCAGCGAGAGTTGGGTTCACAGGTAGAGCTGAGCACAGCATTTCATCCACAGACGGATGGGCAGTCCGAGCGTACTATTCAAATATTGGAGGACATGTTGCGTGCTTGTGTCATTGATTTCGGTGGTTCATGGGCTGATTATTTGCCTCTTGCGGAGTTTGCTTATAATAATAGCTATCAGTCCAACATTCAGATGGCACCGTATGAAGCTTTATATGGGAGGCGGTGTAGGTCTCCAGTCGGTTGGTTCTAGCCCGGCGAGGCTAGGTTGTTAGGGACAAAGTTAGTCCAAGATGCCTTAGACAAGGTGAAGGTGATTCAGGAGAGATTACGCACAGCTCAGTCGCGTCAGAAGAGTTATGCAGACCGGAAGGTCCGAGATGTGTCTTATTCGGTAGGTGAGAAGGTGTTGCTGAAGGTTTCGCCTATGAAGGGCGCTATGAGGTTTGGCAAGAAAGGAAAGTTGAGCCCAAGGTTCATTGGACCTTTTGAGGTGCTTAGGAAAGTTGGGGAGGTGGCCTATATGCTTGCTTTTCCACCCAGTTTCTCGGGGGTTCACCCGGTGTTCCATGTATCCATGCTCCGGAACTATGTCGGAGACCCGTCTCATGTGTTATACTTTAGCACGATACAGCTAGATGAGGATTTGACTTATGATGTGGAACCGGTAGCCATTTTGGGTCGACAGGTTCGTAAGTTGAGATCCAAGGACATAGCTTCAGTGAAAGTGCAGTGGAGAGGTCGTCCCGTGGAGGAAGCAACTTGGGAGACCGAGCAGGAGATGCGGAGCAGATATCCACACTTGTTTGATACTCCAGGTATGTTTCTTAACCCGCTCGCGGACGAGCGTTTGTTTAAGTTGGGGAGAATGTAACGACCCGGCCCGTCGTTACGGGAATTACCACCCCGTTACCTTGCATTTACATATCTTATGCTTTTATATCAATATTAGAGGATATCGGGTGAGTTAGGAGTGATTTGGATTGAAAATGAAGCAAATAGTATGTTTGAAGAAAGCTTGAATGTGGGAAGTCAACCTAGAGTTGACTATTGAGTTAGAGTGCTCGGAACCGGATTCCGATGATTCGACTAGTTTCGGGGGATCATTTATGACTTAGGAGAGCAATCAGAATTGAATTCGGAGGTCCGGTGTAGTTTTAGGCTTGAATTGGCGAAAGTTGATTTTTGGCGAAAACCGGATGGTAGGTGATATTTTGATTTGGGGGTCGGAATGGAATTCCAACAATTTCTGTAGCTTCGTTATGTGATTTTGGATATGTCTGCAAATTTTCAGGTCATTCGGACATCGTTTGATCGGGTTTTGGATCGAATGTTAGTTTTGAAAGTTTTGAAGAAACTTAGGCTTGAATCATGTGTAAATGGTTATTTTGATGTTTAGGATGGTGTTTTTGTGATTGGAACAAGTCCGTATCATGTTTTGAAGTATGTTGGTGGCTTTCGTTGGTGTCCCGGGGGCGTCGGGATGATTTCGGACCATCAACCGGGCTTATGGGACTTGGCAAAATCTGCAGAAAACTGCAAGTTTCTGCCCAGTCAATTAGACCTTCGCGTTCGCGTGACATGGATCGCGTTCGCGAAGGCCAGGCAAATCAATGCATCGCGTTTGTGGTCGGGGTATTGCGTTTGCGTAGGCCAGGGGTGTTGTGCATCGCGATCGCATTCCTGGGGTCGCGTTCGCGTAGGGTCGTGAGAGTGAGCATCGCGTTCGCGGGAGGGTGATCGCGAACGCGTAGAAGGAAATCTGGGCGGATGGGAGTTTGAGCATCGCAAACGCGTGGTTGGCGTCGCGTTCGCGAAGGGTAACTGGAAGCCGAGCATCGCGAATGCGTGAGGGCTCACGCGAACGCGTAGAGCAAATTGCTCTGGCAGTGAATTAAATCACAGAACAGAGGGGTCGCGGGTTTATTCACCCAAAACACAATTTTGAGCCCTAGAGAGAAGAAAACTCGAGCAAAACACTCAGAAATCATCGGGTATTCATCGGAGGTAAGATTCTTGACTCAAAAACATCATTTTATGGTAGAAATAACATCAATCTTCATGAAATTGGGTAGAAATCTTGAAGAATTGTGGCCTAGGTATTGAAAATGGGATTTTGGGTTTTGGAAGGCCATTTGAACTCCGATTTCGATAAATTTTATATGCACGAACTCGTGGCGAGACGAGGATCGCGTTGGTACTAATTTCGGAATTTTCCGAGCAGTGGGCCCGGGGTCGGGTTTTACCAACTTAGTGTATTTATGCGAATTTCATGTAAATTGAAATGGGTTATGATTCTTTGACCCGTATTTGATATAATTTTTGTGATTTGGCTAGATTCTACGCACGAGGGAGCAAATTTCAAAGGAAAAGGCATAGCGGGCGAATCTACGACCGGCTAGAGGTGAGTAGTTTGTGTATATGGTAGCCTAAGGGTTCGAAACCCCAGCTTAGCACATTGTGACGCTAGTAGGGCGTGGCTCGCACACCGTGGCAGGTGCGGGATTGATTGTGACTAGGGATTGAGACTTGGTCCATCCCGGATGTAAATAATATGCTATTAGTGTTGGAAATACACCGTATTTGATATATTTGTGGGCGGTAAGCCTTGTTTGGGGCCTTTTGCCGACCTGTAGCGTCCTTAGAGGACAATATTTATGTGATAGCTATATTTGCTTAATCACTGATCTCAGTCCTGGAAATTTACATCACATTATTGATATGCTAAGTCACCGGCTTTTGCAAATTTAATAAAGTTAAAGTACTTTTCATAAATTATGAACTGGAAACTGGAATTAAAATAAATGAACTATTTTGTGACTTATTTGATTATTTTGGACTGAGGATGGATCGGGCTGCACGCCGCAGTGGTTGATATGAGGATCGGGCTGCACGCCGCAGCAGTATTGCGCTTGGGCTGTAGGATCCCCTCCGGAGTCTGTACACACCCCAGTGAGCGCCGTCGACGTTAAATGGATCGGGCTACACGCCGTAGCGATTATGTGTTTTGCATTGCATCTTTATTTGTTGAATTACTGTGTGGTAGCTGTATTGTATTGTTGATGCTAGTTCGTAAAAGATTCGAACTGTAGTTTAGCTTCATTATGTGGTATTATGTGGATTTCTTATTTTTAGCTACTTGTATATATTTATTACTCACTGAGTACTTAGTACTCACCCCTACTCCCTGCACCTTTTGTGTGCAGACTCAGGTACTCAGGAGCAGTAGACAGGCATTTCCGGCATTTGCAGTGTCATATCGAGTTGCTGAGGTAGCTGCCTACGTTCGCAGAACCTAGCTTCTCCTCTTCTTTCCAGTTGTTATTTGTATTTTGTATTCAGACTTGAGTATTTCTATACAGTACTCTCTCTGTTCCTGTAGGGTTTTGTTAGAGGCTCTAGACTTGTGACTCCAGATCTTTGGGAGTGTCAGTATTTTGTTCATCATTATTATTATTGGAGTTCTTTGACTCATATATTCTTCTTGGAAATGTCCATATGGGACTGATAGTCGTTGTGATAAGTAATAGTTGGTCTGGCTGGCCTAGCTTGATTGTTGGGCGCCATCACGACCGAATTTGGGTCGTAACACTATGTCTGTCACACAGTACGAGACTAGGTTCGTGGACCTGGCTCGTCATGCTATTATCATACTTCCCACAGATCGGGAAAGGGTGAGAAGGTTTATTGATGGCTTGAATCAGCCAATTCGACTACAGATGGCTTTGGGGGCAGGAACTGAAATCACTTTTCAGGAGGCGGCTAATGCAGCCCGCCGGATCGAGATGGCTCTGTCACAGGGAGCAGGTCGTGGATCGGATAAGTGGCCCCGTAATTCGGGTATATTCAGTGGTACCTCGTCGGAAGGTAGAGATTCTCATGATAGAGGCTATCGTCCTAGGCCTTATCAGTCAGCTCTTCAGGTTTCTCATGATGCTTTTGGTGATCGTAATTCTCAGCCACACTACTCTGATCAGCAGCCTATCAGTGCACCACCACTTCGCTATTTTCAGTAGCCGAGGGCTTGTTTTACGTGTGGTGATCTTAGGTACATTGCAAAGTATTGCCCTCGAGTTTATGACAAGTCTCAGCAGCAGGGTTCTCGTGCCATAGTTCAGGCCCCAGTTCTCTCACATCCTGCCCAGCCAGCTAGAGGCGGAGGTAGAGGACATAGAGGTGGAGGTAGATGCCATAGAGGTGGAGCTCAGACTGATAGAGGTAGAGACCAGCCAGTAGCTGATCGTCCTAGAGATACTGCTCAGGGTGGTGGGGCACAGCCCCGATGTTATGCACTTCCCGCCAGACCAGAGGCCAAGTCTTTTGATACCGTCATTACAGGTATTATTTTGGTTTGTGATAGAAAGGCATCAGCATTATTTGACCCGGGTCTACATATTCGTACGTGTCCTCCTATTTTGCACCGTACTTGATTCGGCCTAGTGATGCACTGGTTGTTCATGTTCATATGTCTACACCAGTAGGCGATTCTATTGTGGTTGATCGAGTTCATCAGTCATGTATTATAGTAATTGAGGGTCTCGAGACCCGTGCTGATTTAATGCTCCTAAATAGGGTGGACTTTGATATTATATTAGGTATGGACTGGCTATCTCCATATCATGCTATTTTAGATTGCCATGCCAAGACTGTGACTTTAGCTCTACCGAATTTGCCTCGTATAGAGTGGAAAGGAATTTTAGGTCATACTAGTCGCAATGTTATTTCTTATATTCAGGCTCAGCGTATTGTTGAGAAGGGATGCTTGGCTTATTTGGCCTATGTCTGTGATTCCAGTGCTGAGGTTCCTTCTATTGACTTTGTGCCTGTGGTTCACGAATTTCCTGAAGTATTTCCTTCAGACTTGCCAGGTATGCCGCCCGATAGGGACATTGATTTTTGCATTGACTTGGCTCCAGGCACTCAGCCCATTTCCATTCCCCCATATCGTATGGCTCCGCCAGAGTTAAAAGAATTGAAGGAGCAGTTGCAGGATTTACTTGAAAAGGGTTTCATTAGACCCAGTGTTTCGCCGTGGGGTGCACCGGTATTATTTGTAAAGAAGAAAGATGGTTCGATGAGAATGTGCATTGACTATCGACAGTTAAACAAGGTGACTATCAAAAATAAATATCCACTTCCACGAATTGATGATTTATTTGACCAGCTTCAGGGTGCCAAGGTATTTTCGAAGATAGACTTGAGATCTGGCTATCATCAGCTGAAGATTAGGGCATCTGATGTCCCTAAGATAGCATTCCGCATTCGGTACGAATATTATGAATTCCTGGCCATGTCTTTTGGGTTGACAAATGCCCTAGCAACTTTTATGGAATTGATGAATCAAGTGTTCCGGCCTTATTTAGACTTGTTTGTAATAGTCTTCATTGATGACATATTAATATATTCCCGCAGTCATGAGGAGCATGCGCAACATCTCAGAGTGGCCTTGCAGACTCTGAGAGATAGCCAACTATATACAAAATTTTCAAAGTGTGAATTTTGGCTAAGTTCAGTTGCATTCCTAGGTCATATTGTGACGGCAGCAGGTATTCAGGTTGATCCGAAGAAGATTGAGGCAGTCAAGAACTGGCCTAGACCGACATCGGCCACATATATTCGGAGTTTCTTGGGATTAGCGGGTTATTATCGCCGATTCGTAGAGGGGTTTTCATCTATTGCAACCCCACTAACCAGATGGACACAAAAAGGTGTTCAATTTGAATGGTCCGATGGATGTGAGGCGAGCTTTCAAGAGCTCAAGACATCCTTGACCACAACACCGGTATTGATTTTACCCACAGGTACGGGACCTTATACTGTTTATTGTGATGCTTCCCGTATTGGGTTTGGTGCAGTGTTAATGCAGGATGGCAAGGTTATTGCCTATGCTTCGAGGCAGTTGAAGATTCATGAAAAGAACTATCCAGTGCATGATCTAGAATAGGCGGCGATTATTCACGCATTGAAGATCTGGAGGCATTATTTATATGGGGTAGCATGTGAAGTATACACCGATCATAAGAGTCTTCAATATTTGTGAAACGACCCGACCGGTCGTTTTTGAAAATTATGCCCCAATCCCCAATCTAACTATTTCCCTAAGTTCATCTCTGCTATTGTAGTTCGCCGGGAGGTTCGGTTATAGAATTTGAAGCGTTTTGGGACACTTAGTCCCTAAATGAGAGCCTTATAGTTGAAAAATGGCCCGTATTTGGAATAGCATTAAGACGACCTCGGAATGGAAATCCGATGGTTCCATTAGCTCCGTTAGGTGATTTTGAGGGTTGGGAGCGCGTTCGGAATGTATTTTGGAGGTCCGTAGCTCAATTAGGCTTGAAATGCCGAAGTTTGAAATTTTGGCGAATCCGAACGATAGGTGAGATTTTGATCCGGGGGTCAGAATGGAATTCCGACAATTTCTGTAGCTTTGTTATGTGATTTTGGATATGTCCGCAAATTTTCAGGTCATTCGGACGTCGTTTGGTCGGGTTTTGATTAAATGCGTGTTTTGGAAGTTTTAGAAGAACTTAAGCTTGAATTCGATGTAATTTGATGGTATTGGCGTTGTTTGATGCATGTAGATGATTGGAACAAGTTTGCATGATGTTTTAGGAGGTGTTTGTATTTTTGGTTGAGGTCCCGGGGGCCTCGGGGTGATTTCGGATGGTTAACGGGAACTTTTGAAGTTGGAAAACTTCATAATAGGCGAAGATGTAAATGAGTGTGCACAAGACCTTACTTTAAACGATCATATCTCCCGTTATATAAAGAGTTGTGTGAGCTAAAACCTATAAAATTAAAGCCCTTTGAGTCTAGTTTCCAACGCAATACACCGTTCGTCATTTGGAGGTGTATACAGAAAGTTATGACCGTTTTTCTGGGCATGTGTCAGTAGCGCGGCCTTAGCGAGGGAGCGCTAGTAGCCCGCGCTAATGGATTATTTTCTGCCTCAACCCGCGCTAATTAGCGCGGGCGCGCTAGTAGCAGGCCCCTAAATACCCCAAGACCGGGTATAGAGAGTTCCAAAGTCATTTTTGGGGCAAGAGCTTGCTCTCTCAAGAGGAATCCGTCCTACTCTTCATTTCTATGATCCAAGGTAAGATTTTTGGAGTATTTTGAGTTGATTACTACTCCTAAACACTTATATTAACATGGATTAATCTTGAAAATCTTTATATTTTCAAGAAACTCCTTCAAGAACTCAAAAGGGGGTTTTGCAAGATTTCTTCCAAAAGGTAAATCCTACACCTTAGACTTATATATATGGATATATTATGGGAATATAAGTATGAATCAAGTATTACAACTTATGGCATGGTAATTGGAAGTCATAAATTCCCAATTTAAATACATGAACATGGTAGGGATTTAAAGGTGTTTATTTGATGGAATTTTTGTTGGTTGGGTGTGAATGGATGGTCATACATGTGTATTTGGAAGTTATAAATTGGTTAGGAATGATGGTGAGATGAATTGTTGGTTAATGGTGATAGTTGGAAGAACCAATACTATAGTTATGAGGTAAAAATAACCATGCCTACAAGGTGTTTGATAATATGCCTAAATGGCATAAGTTATGGAATTTATTATCAATATTGGCCCTATTGAATGTTGAATTGTAGATTGAAGTTACATAACTATATTGGATCATCGTAGTATCATTAAGGGGCGAATTTCGGATATGTATGGCTAAAAACCCCGTCTTTTAGAAATCGAGCTTCATCGATGTTTGTGTGATCTTGGTCATTTTTCATAATTTTTCGTATTAGCTTAGAATTTAATTGTAGAATAAATTACTTGAATTATTATTTAAAATATGCAATTTAATTGGATAGAGTTGAGCCACTCGGAGTCGGATACTCGTGGCAAGGGAGTCGTTTCTTAGCGGTTTTGTACCGGAATTGAGGTAAGTGGCTTGTCTAACCTCGTGTGGGGGAACTTTCACCCCTAGGATATTATGTGATAGTTTAAATGCCTTGTACGCGAGGTGACGGGCATGTACATGCGTTGGTTGTTGAACACATACTTTACTTAAAATGTTCGATGAGTGATATTCATGTTTTTAGTTGTTAATTCGATATTCTTACCCGGTAGTAGTTAGAAAAGCATGATTATGTAGTATTTAACTGTCTAGTTGCCTAATTGTCTTACTTGAGCTTCTGGATAATTAATGGCACTATTTATCGGTGAAGTTAAGCATATTATATTCTCTCTGTGTATTTCCTTTATTTGCTGTGTTTGTGGACTGCGGGTTCAATTCCCGGAGATCCCAGGGCCGTGGGTTCGATTCCCAGAGACCCGGAGTGATATTGCTATGGACTGCAGGTTCGATTCCCGGAGATCCTGAGATTTATTGAGATGTGGACTGCGGGTTCGATTCCCGGAGATCTTGAGATTTATTGAGATGTGGACTACGGGTTCGATTCCCGGAGATCCTGAGTTATTGGTAGGGACTGCGGGTTCAATTCCCGGAGATCCTGAGTTATTGGTAGGGACTGCGGGTTCAATTCCCGGAGATCCTGAGTTATTGGTAGGGACTGCCGGTTCAATTCCCGGAGATCCAGAGTTATTGGTGTCACACCTCCTTTTTTTCCGCTAACCCATAACGTATATGTGCCGCTGTTTAATACTACACCCCGAGAAGAGATATAATAATAATCATGGAAGGAGTTTTTCCACTTAAAGGACAGTCGGAACGAGATCAATTTATTTAATTTTTCAGAGTCGCCACTTGGGAAAATAATGGTGTCCCAAGTCACCAGTTTAATCCCGAACCGAGGAAATTTATGACTCCGTAATACAGTCTGCGAAACTAGAAACCTGGATAAGGAATTCTGTTAACCCGGGAGAAGGTGTTAGGCACTCCCGGATTCCGTGATTTTAGCACGGTCGCTCAACTGCAATTTTTGTTTTTATCTGATTTCTTTATATATTTTAATTATGTGCTTTTATGTTCCGTTTTTTAATTTTAGAAGAATTGCGACATCACGAAAACACATTTAGAGTCACACCGCAACCAGTACGCCTGTGACTTTAATGCGTTTCAGTTTCGCCGAGAGTAAGATTTGGGTCACATAAATGCGCACCCGTATTTAGGAAAGTAATATTATTAACTAACGCGCCTAAAGTAATTTCGCATTTGTACTTTGCGAGGGCCATGGAATTTGCTAAATGACATGCCTCGAAATCTAAGGATTAAAACATTAACTAAATGAGGATCGTGTATTTTAAGGATTTGTTTGGCACGACACTAACAACAAGATATTCCTACTAAAAGGGAACATACAGAGATTATACAAGCATACAAACAAAAAATTGGATTTGGAATCGACGAACTATTGACCAAAAGAAAACTTTCGCTCACTTAAGATTTACAGAGCACAATCATAATATTAAACTTTATAGACAAGGTGAGAACCATATTCCTTCTTCTCAAGATTTAGCAAACCAAACAAACATCCAACATTCAATTTTTTTTAACTTGCGTTTCTCATTTCTTCCATTATCACGTTCATTCCACATGGAACATAATACTTTCATTACAAAAAGGAATTAAAGAGATCTCTTTAAAAAAAAACTATATGAACAGTATGCCACAATTCCCATTTACTGTTTCCAGTCAACTTAAGCATCAATACAGTCACAAGGTAAGTATTCAAAAATCTTAACATCTAAAAATAATTCAAACAAAACTCAGCTCAAAGAAATTCGAAAGGCAACATCCACAAAGCATTTCAAAATAACAATATTGGCATGTATGGAAAACAAGCACAATCAACTACCGGAAGACGAACCAAAGAAACAGAATAAAAGCGAAGAAATGAACCTTATAATTCTTCCTTTTATATTGAAAAATAGAGCTTCATATCAGATGTGTATAAACCGTTCTTCGAGCTTATGGATCCGGATCAGAAATCTCGTACGAACTTTGATGTACTCGCCTCCAAGCTCAGATTAAAGACTTCACCATATGCTCAAGGGCTAAATAGTGAAGTTAGCAAAATGCGACATCAACATCTATTTGCTTATAGACGAATCGGAATTAACCAAAGCGAGGCTAAGAAATCAAAATTTCCAGTTCGAGACAGCAACAATCAGCAGCGAACAAACTCAAAAGAGGGACGAAATAAACTTAAGACAAAGATGGACCGAAGAAAATTTGAAGGAAACCTCTTTCAATTTATTAACAAAACTTCAAGCCAAGCTTTGTACAATAGCCATAACCATGGAGATAAGAAAAACTGAAATCAAATAACAACCTCGGAACCAGAATCGCAAACGGAACCTAACCAAACAGCGACAATGACGAGCTCGGCAATCAATTCTTACTCAATCGAATTCCATGGCGAACGAAAGAAGAACAAACAACGAACCAAAAAATTAAGAACAAAATCCAAAGAATTTAAGCCCTAGAATTAGATTTTTTTAATCTCAAATTTTCCGCTGAAGTTTTCCTCATATTCTTTTGAGTTCTCTCTCCGTTTTCTCTCTGAATCTCCTCTGCTAAATAACCTTCATCCTTGGCTCAAAATGGAGAAGATGTAGTCTATATATCTATATGTTTTCTCCCCTTCAAAAAAATGACTCAGACTCCACAATGTAATGCCTTTTTCTATTGTTTTCTGTCATTTTGTTTCTGTCCATTCCTTTCCCGTGTAATGCCTTTCATATAAATGAATGCCTTTTTGTCAATTCCTTTCTTGTCAATTCCACAATGTAATGCCTTTTCATTTTGTCTTTTTCTCTTTTTTTTTAATTGTTTTTCTTTTTCTCCCTGCATGTGCATGTGTTTTGTATTTTTGTATCAGCCGTGTCAATAGTCACCTTCCTCTCCCTTTCTTTATTTTTGTATTCTATTTTGTCCTTTTTTTATTTTATTTTTTATTCTTAAAAAATCTTCCAAAAAAATATTAACCTCCCTTTTAACCCCACTAATCCATGTTTTCCTCCTTAATTTTAGCAAAGATGTCTCCCATGCGTGTCCCCACCTGTGGTGAGTTCGGATTATTATGGGCTAGATCCGAAAATCTAAAACCGGGTAGTTTAAACCCGAATATTATTCTATGTCCGAAACCGAGAATAAGGACTCGATTTTATTTGAATAATCCTATGTAAGCAAAATAACTATAAAAGTAAAACCGACAATTAAAACAAAACTATTTTTATTTTTTCAAGATTAAAGTAACCATAAAATATTAATTATATTATTTTTTTATTTTATAATTTTCGTTTTTTATAAAAAAAAAATATAAAGTAATATTTTTGTATTTTTTTATTTTAAAAATGACTACAAAACTATATTTTTCGCTATTTTTCATTTTTAAGGTAAAAATAAAGTAAAAGTGTCAAAATTATCTAAGATAGCTATATTAGGCCTAAACTAAATATTTTAGGCTAAAATATAAAAAATCTCGGGGAGGGTAAAAAATCACATGCCTACAGCTGCCCCTCTTTGACTGAAAACACAAAGAGTTTTCGGACAAAGAACGACTAGACAAGTGTTTTGACCCGACCCTTATTCAGAGAGACTAAACTAAAAAGAAGAGGATGTGACCGAGCCTTTGTATCTGAGCTGCCTACATATCCTTGGCTATAAAGGAATCAGGCCACGTGTAGTTCGAAGTGAGTAAGAATATGGAGTAACCGAGGTGGAGAGCCAGTCGAGGTGCCGTTCCGTCGAGGTTCTGTTCCATCGAAGTTCCGGTCCGTGGTCCTGCTATTACATCAAAAATCAAAACATGAGAAAGACTAACTAAGCCTATCGGCTACTAGTTACAAGATTCCTATCTATAAGTCTTCTGAAGCTTGATCTTGAGTATTGGTTGGTGCTTCATGCAAACTCTAAATTTGAACCTTGATACTTGCTAGTTGTAGGTGCTAGTTCAATCTTCTTCGGCTTTCTGGATTTGGACCAGTCTTGTAGATCTTGTGACCTCGGTCATGCTTTGAGCAGATCGCATCTTTCCTCCGCAACTGCACTTTGGATTCACTTTTTTCTTTATTGTGACTGACTTCTTTTGATCATCTCAGACTATTGGCTCGCATTCTTGAGGCGAGCTTCTACTACTTCTAACTTGGCTTGAATGCTGGGGACTTTTGTTGTAACCCTCCGCTCTCCGGGCGGGATCCTTCAACCAAAACAAACAAAATTTCCTACCCAGTTTGCACTAGGAAGATTTGTGAGTCGTTAGCAAAATTGTAAACCACTTATTCTACTGATGCAATGATGAAAGTAAACTAAAGACTAGACTAGGATGTGCGTCTCCTACAAGTAAAACCAAGAACTTTGACTAGGAAATGTGTCTGCTAAAATAAAACATGAATGAACCAGGCTTAGGAAGTGCGTCTCCCAAAGATGAATTTAAATAACCAAGACTAGGAAGTGCGTCTCCTAGGGGTGAAAACTTCAGTGATTAAAACTAGGAAGTGTGTCTCCTATAAGAATGACTTGAAATATCTTGATTAGGAAGTGTATCTCCTATGACTGAACTGGACTGAACTAAACTAGGAAGTGCATCTCTTAAGGGTGAACTCAAATTTAGGAAGTGCGTCTCCAATGACTGAACTACTGATTCGGGAAGTGCGTCTCCTATGCATGAAATCTTAATTTAGGAAGTGCCTCTCCTGTGCATAAAAATAAACTTGGGAAATGCGTCTCCTATGGGTGAAACTTTAATGACTTTAAACTAGGAAGTGCGTCTCCTATGAGTGAAATCTTAATTCAGGAAGTGTGTCTCCTTATGCATGAAAATGAACTTAGGAAGTGCGTCTCTATGGGTAAAAATAAACTTAGGAAGTGCGTCTCCTTGAGGTAAAAAAAATATACTTAGGAAGTGCGTCTCCTAGAGGTAAAAATAAACTTAGGAAGTGTGTCTCGTATGGGTAAAACTTTAAGTGCCTAGGAAGTGCGTCTCCTATGCACTAAAATAAACTTAGGAAGTGCGTCTCCTATGGGTAAAAATAAACTTAGGAAGTGCGTCTCCTAGAGGTAAAAATAAACTTAGGAAGTGCGTCTCCTAGAGGTAAAAATAAACTTAGGAAGTGCGTCTCCTATGGGTAAAACTTTAATGACTTTAAACTAGGAAGTGCATCTCCTATGAGTGAAATCTTAATTCAGGAAGTGCATCTCCTTATGCATGAAAATGAACTTAGGAAGTGCGTCTCCTATGGGTAAAAATAAACTTAGGAAGTGCATCTCCTAGAGGTAAAAATAAACTTAGGAAGTGCGTCTCCTAGAGGTAAAAATAAACTTAGGAAGTGCGTCTCCAATGGGTAAAACTTTAATGACTTTAAACTAGGAAGTGCGTCTCCTATGAGTGAAATCTTAATTCAGGAAGTGCGTCTCCTTATGCATGAAAATGAACTTAGGAAGTGCGTCTCCTATGGGTAAAAATAAACTTAGGAAGTGCATCTCCTATGGGTAAAACTTTATTGACTTTAAACTAGGAAGTGCGTCTCCTATGCACTAAAATAAACTTAGGAAGTGTGTCTCCTATGGGTAAAAATAAACTTAGGAAGTGCGTCTCCTAGAGGTAAAAATAAACTTAGGAAGTGCGTCTCCTAGAGGTAAAAATAAACTTAGGAAGTGCGTCTCCTATGGGTAAAACTTTAATGACTTTAAACTAGGAAGTGCGTCTCCTATGCATGAAAATAAACTTAGGAAGTGCGTCTCCTAGAGGTAAAATCTAAATGATTTAAACTGGGAAGTGCGTCTCCCTTTTCCTCCTAAACCATTTCCTTATTCCTGAATTACCTTCTTGTAGAACTGTTTCCCTTAAAATTCGTGTTGTCTTCCTTCGAAACTGCTAGGGATAACACTGTTGGCGGATTATTTACTTACATGTTGGGGATAAAAATGTTATCAGCTGGGAATAACGTTGTTGAGGATAACACTGCTCGGGAATTTTTATTTCTTCAAAACTGGTACTTCACTCTTCTGAAGGCTGCTGGGGATGACACTGGCCTTTTGCTTTTCTGAACACAAGTTTCATCCTTTTTGTTCTGTCCGCTAGGGATACAACTCCTTTCATTGAAACTTGTTATTTTATTTCTTTCCACCATGCTGAGGATAATACAAGTTCAAGGACCACTTCCCTTACAACTGGTGTTATCTTTCTTCTTCCCCAAATGGATACCTGTCTTCCAGAAAATTTTCCAAATGAAAGGAAAATTTTCTGCCCCAGTTTGATAATCTTCCTTGTGGCATGCTTTTCCGCCATCAACGCCATTTCCTTTTCCTGTTGCAAATCAAAGAAAATTTATTAGTTTAAAAATGCGGTGGTTGGTTGTGATGCTCCTGCTGGGGATGGTTCTCTTTCTCTTTCCCTGCTCTGCATTTCATTATCAAAACTTGCTGGGGACGTTATTATTTGTCGGGGATGACATTCCTGCTGGGGATTGTTTTTTCCTTTTCTTGCTTCCCCACCCTGCTTGACGGCTCTTTATTCACAAGCCCTTTCCCGTTGTTTTCCACTCGTATCTTGACCACCCAAATTTCTATGACAACGACCCTACTTGAGGATCTGGCATGTTTTACTGATGAACCATTTTCTTCGTTCCACCTTGCCACTGGAAATATCTTTTCTGCTGGGGTATATCCCCTTCTTTGTGGCATATCTAAGGAACGAGAATTTTCCCCGACCTTTGAGTCTCATTGGCCTTGGCCTTGAGGTGATTAACCTTCGCTTTTTGATGGAGGTATCCTCCTGCTAATCCACCCCTTTGTCAATTTCCTCTTACTGGCAATATCCTTCTGGACACTGGCCTTGCGTTTGTTCCCTCCTGACTTATTCCACTTAGTTGTACCAATCAAATTCCGTCTTACATAATTGGAAAGTTGATGGCAAATTTTGAAGTTATTTCTAATTTGTTCTGACCAATAGACTCTACTGGGAAATTTTTAATGAAAGCGGAAAGATAAAAGGAAACAAAAATAGAAGACAAAGAACAAAAATGACTCTCTAATAAAAGAAACTATAAAATAAAACCCTATCAAACGCGAATACTGACTTTAATGTTCATGACATGCACATATGGCCTATCCTCTGTCGTCAATCGTCTTTCAAGTTTTTTGTCTGGTGATTTCCACCTGATTCTCACCTTGATTCGACTTGTAGTGCCCGAAGGTTTTCACTACCAAACCTCTTCTTATTTTGATTTTTCTCTCAGCTTTCATCGCCTTATGGTGCCCGTGAAGGTTTTCACCGATAAGACTCTCTCATTAGTATTACTCTTCAGCTTGGGATTGGGGGTGTTACTGCTAAGACTCTCTCATATTTCTTCTGCTGGAAATCAAAGTCTTTTCTGCTGGGAATCAAAGTGTTATGTTCTGATAGGACTCTCTCAATCACCTGACATGGCATATTTTGAAGACTGATCGGAAGGTCTTTCTTTGGACCGTAATGTGGGATTTGGATAGGGCTAGAAAGAAAGGGTATTATAGGCTCAAAACAATTCAACTTTGGGTTAACAATTTACAACCTTCGGACCCCGATTTATTTATAATAAACACAATTATTTGCCCCAGTTTCTTGCTTGGGCATTTTTTATTTTTATTTACACTATGACCGAGCTGTGAAGCGCCTACGTATCCTCTTTGAGGAATCAGGTCAAACGTAGTTCCCAATTCCTTGTTGTTCTAATTTTCCTTCTTTTTTTTCATTTCATTTTTTTTATTTATCTTCCACATATGTGTTTCTATTTTTTGCTATTGATTCCGAATGAGGGGTATGAAAGAAATTAAGATAAGGCTCAAAGGGTTGACGATGGATAAAATGTTTGGATAGCAGAACAAAATGCGCCCGTCATTCCAATCTTCAAAATATGCCAAGTGCCAACAACACAATTAGACATTCACTATATCTTTAAGGCCCTGTTGGCCAACACTCTCATTTTTATTACCATGAACGACCCCCATCTCAACATGGCCAACTTGCCTGTACCGATTTTCTTTTTACTTGCCCCAGTTTTCACATGACTCGGGCTCCAAATGATCTCAAACAATTCTTATTTCCTTTAAATGTCTCGATAACCTCCAAATGGTTTTATGATTAATATTTAAGATTAAGCCCAAACTGTGCGTGCATGTCATGTCGGTAGAATCAACGTTTGAACAAAAGACAAATCTAAAGTATAAAAAGAACTAAACAAATAAGATGACTGGATGTAACAAAAGACTAAAAGTTTCATTAGACTAATGGTGAAACGGTTCAACAATAAAACAAGAAAAACAAACCAAAGTACAACCCTGAAACAAAACTGGACAAGACTAAGCAAATTGCTATGACAAAAATAGAAGGATAAGAGGGTTTGACCACAAGACAAAATTTGGATTACAACCCTGAAAATAATCCCGACAACAGAATGACAACAACATAAGCCACCAAGAACTCCAATCTGATTGATCAAGAGATGGAGCGTCTTTCCAACCACCAAGCACGGCATGCATCTTAGCCACTGAGTTCTGCATCTATATTGCCAAGCCCATTACCAACTTCAATATCATCAACTTCAGCCAATAAGTTCTCAAGAGGATTCGCATGCTCCTCGTCACTGTCATTGATCACAATGGACCCTTCTTGAATCAACCTTTCTACTTCCTTTTTCAAAGAATGACAATCTTCAATGCTATGCCCTTGGATGTTAGAGTGGTACATGCATCGAACAACAGGGTCAAATCCTTTTGCATATGGATCTGGAGTATAGCCAAGTAGCGGCTCAATCAGGCCAGAATGTTTTAACTTTTCAAACAAGCTTGTGTAGGACTCCCCAATTGGCGTGAAACTATTTCTTTGCCTTTGCTTCCGTTCCTTCCCCTGTTTTCTTAGGTTGTTGGGTGCTCGAGCATGTTGTGAAGGCAAGAGTGCATTATGTGGTGCTGGTGCTAGCCATAGGGAGTGACTTGGCGGTTGGACATATGGCCGGACATTGTGCGGATGATAATATTGAGGTGAGTTATATGGAACTCGGGGATATGTTTGGGCGTGATGGACGGAAAACTGTGGTTCTGGTGGGTAGTGGGGTTGTGGGGGTCTGGGTTGATAGTAAGGTGAAGGACTTCGAGATCTGGGCCGAGTACCTGCTTTGACTGTTGCGACTTCTTCTCCCTTCTTCTTCCCGAGCATACCTCCCGTGCCACTCTGGAAGGCTTGAGTGGTGGCCTTGATTTCCGAATAACTCATTATCTTATTGGACTTGAGTCCTTCTTCAATCATGCCGCCCATTTTTATGACTTCATTGAAAGATTTTCCAACCGATGTCACCAGGTGACCAAAGTAAGTTGGCTCTAAAGTCTGCAAAAAGTAATCTACCATATCACTTTCCTTCATTGGAGGATCTACCCTTGCTGCCTGTTCCCTCCAACGGAACCCAAATTCCCTGAAGCTCTCTCCAGGCTTTTTCTCCAGTTTTAACAATGTGAGACGGCCAGGGATGATCTCAAGATTATATTGGAAATGATCGGTAAATGCTTGCGCCAGGTCATCCCATGTGTACCACCTGCTGGGATCCTGTCTTGTATACCATTCCAGCGCAGACCCGCTTAAACTCTGACCAAAATAGGCTATCAACAGCTCATTTTTCCCACCTGCCCCTCTCATCTTGCTACAAAACCCTCGCAGATGTGCCATTGGATCACCATGTCCCTCATATAGATCAAACTTTGGCATTTTGAATCCCGCCGGCAATTGAACATCAGGGGAAAGGACACAGATCTTTGTAGGCCACACTGACTTGGCTGCCCAACCCATGCATATTCTTAAAGGACTGCTCCAGGCTTCTCACTTTACGAAGCATTTCATCCTGTTCCGAACTCTTAGTCGGCCTCTCAGTTTCTGCCGGGAGCTCAAAGTGGGGATTATAAGCATGTGGCTCAGGTGCTTTGAATGTCGATTCAGGGGGGAAATGCTGGTATTCGTGAGCCTGAAACATCGGCTCATTGGCAGATCTTTGTAGCGTGGCTGGTGGGGGTGCCACGAAAACAGGAACATTTGGTGGGGGAAGGCTCTGATTGGATGGCGGAGCTGGGGGATCATACGGATTTCTTCCCTGATAGTAGTGGTGACTAGGGAAGCTTGTCGAAGGGCCGTGGGGAGGGTATTCCGGAGTTTGTACCGGTGGGAGAGTAGGAGTAGTGGGAAGGGCTGGTATCTGTTGCACCCTAGCCCATGCTAGGTGCATTTCTTTCATCTCTTGTCTCAACCTTTCTACTTCCTCCTTTAGCATTTGATTTTCCATCTTTTCCTCCTCAACACCTTTCTCCGAGTTGGACATGCTTTTTGATATGACCCTTTTAGATCTTGCTTGGTAATGGTGATCTATCGGTACGTTCTAATGAGCTAACTGTTTGAAACTTCTGGAAAACAACAAACTTGTCAGCATTAGAGTTTTAACACATATTGTTATTGCAATGTACCTAGGCAGTTTGACCGTTTCTATCATTTCTTTTTCTCTTGATTTTTTTTTAGTTGTGGTCGAATCTTATGAAGATTGCCTACGTATCATGACCTCGCATGAATCAGACCTTGCGTAGTTCGTGCAAATTAATGCAAGAAATAAAGATATGTTTATTTGGTTTTTTTTTTTTTGAAGAAAATTTGTAAAAGCCGACTCCAACTACAAACTCTAATGAAAAAAAAAACTTTCACACCTTGTGCAAGAGATTTCTACAAAAAATAAGAATATTTCAGTGTCAATTTCTACAAAATTGGCCATGTAATGGCTTATTGGGCAAAATGGCTATTTTTGTAAAAAAAAACAATTTAAGAAAATAAACTCAAAAAATTTCTCACATTATGGCTCATGGGGCATCGTTCGGCATCACCATAAGCCAGCATAAGATTGAAAAGCTTTTTTTTAATGTCAATTGTGACTATTTTTACAAAATTGGCCATGTATGGCTTATTTAATAAAGTGAATATTTTTTTGAAAAGTTGAGCGATGACTCAAACTTAATTTTTGTGGATACAACCTTTCGACATTTCCGCGAGGGAATATTTCAAGGCTGTGTCCAAAATTATTTACAAATGACTCAAAGTGGCTATTCTTGCAAAAACAGCTTTCCGGCGTCTTTTTGAGGGACATTCAGCTTATTTTAAGCAAGAATAACATCACCCGACTTATCTATAACAAAATCAAAAATTTGACATTTTTTGGTTATTTTTGCAAAAGGGGTGTGAACCCGGACTTGATTTTGCGGCTATGGCCTTGCAACATTTCCACAAGGAGTATTTCAAGGCTGTACTCGCAAATTATTAAAAATGATTCAAAGTGGCTATTTTTCAAAAACAGTCTTCCGGCGTCCTTTCGGAACATTCGGCTATTTTTTTTAAAAATGGCATCACTTTGATTTTATTGACAAAATTAAACACACACATTTTGTTTTTTATTTTTTTAAAGGGGTGGTTGGACCCGATGAGGGTTGCCTACGTATCCCACCTAATGGCGAGAATCAAACCTGCGTAGTTCGGTCAGATTATTTGACCAACTATTTCAACAAAAATTGTTCCACCTATTTTTCAAATTTTCTTTTCAAACTTTCGACAGCGTGTCGTCGACATTTCGATATTTTTTCTATTCTAAAATTTCCTCTCTTTTTGTTTTTCAGGAATTTAGCCAATAATAATCTAGAACAAATAAATGCAACATATAACATGCTCGGTCTTTTGATTACCGGGTCACCTGTCCTAGACGGACCCAACCCCTATGTTGAGTCCCCTAAGTCAGATATGATGCAAATAAACGTCCTAAATCTAGGCTCAATATCCCGATGTTTTCAATGGTACTAGACCGTGTACCCGAGCGGACAACTCGGATCGAGGAGGGGGCTACGTACCGGTGACCCGCGGAGTCAATCGGCTTTGTAACTTATCCGGCCTCTTTTTCTTATTTTTGGTATTGACACTAACAGAAAGGGGAGTCTCAACCAGTAAGCACATCCCCGGAGATAAGAAGAGAAGGGTTTTCGGCACAGTTTATATATACAGTTCACGCAATATCAAAGCGATAAACATGTAGCACATTAATCAAAACACATAATGAAATCAGATATAAGCAAAAACAACAATTTAACTGAGCTCGAATTCTTAAACCCTGAACCGAAGTTCTGGTTATTGTCCCCAGCAGAGTAGTCAGAGCTGTCACACCTCCTTTTTTTCCGCTAACCCATAACGTATATGTGCCGCTGTTTAATACTACACCCCGAGAAGAGATATAATAATAATCATGGAAGGAGTTTTTCCACTTAAAGGACAGTCGTAATGAGATCAATTTATTTAATTTTTCAGAGTCGCCACGTGGGAAAATAATGGTGTCCCAAGTCACCGGTTTAATCCCGAACTGAGGAAATTTATGACTCTGTAATACAGTCTGCGAAATCAGAAACCTGGATAAGGAATTCTGTTAACCCGGGAGAAGGTGTTAGGCACTCCCGGATTCCGTGATTTTAGCACGGTCGCTCAACTGCAATTTTTGTTTTTATCTGATTTCTTTATATATTTTAATTATGTGCTTTTATGTTCTGATTTTTAATTTTAGAAGAATTGCGACGTCACGAAAACACATTTAGAGTCACACCGCAACCAGTACACCTGTGACTTTAATGCGTTTCAGTTTTGCCGAGAGTAAGATTTGGGTCACATAAATGCGCACCCGTATTTAGGAAAGTAATATTATTAACTAACGCGCCTAAAGTAATTTCGCGTTTGTACTTTGCGAGGGCCATGGAATTTGCTAAATGACATGCCTCGAAATCTAAGGATTAAAACATTAACTAAATGAGGATCGTGTATTTTAAGGATTTGTTTGGCACGACACTAACAACAAAATATTCCTACTAAAAGGGAACATACAGAGATTATACAAGCATACAAACAAAAAATTGGATTTGGAATCGACGAACAATTGACCAAAAGAAAACTTTCGCTCACTTAAGATTTACAGAGCACAATCATAATATTAAACTTTATAGACAAGGTGAGAACCATATTCCTTCTTCTCAAGATTTAGCAAACCAAACAAACATCCAACATTCAATTTTTTTTAACTTGCGTTTCTCATTTCTTCCATTATCACGTTCATTCCACATGGAACATAATACTTTCATTACAAAAAGGAATTAAAGAGATCTCTTTAAAAAAAACTATATGAACAGTATGCCACAATTCCCATTTACTGTTTCCAGTCAACTTAAGCATCAATACAGTCACAAGGTAAGTATTCAAAAATCTTAACATCTAAAAATAATTCAAACAAAACTCAGCTCAAACAAATCCGAAAGGCAACATCCACAAAGCATCTCAAAATAATAATATTGGCATGTATGGAAAACAAGCACAATCAACTACCGGAAGACGAACCAAAGAAACAGAATAAAAGCGAAGAAATGAACCTTATAATTCTTCCTTTTATATTGAAAAATAGAGCTTCATATCAGATGTGTATCAACCGTTCTTCGAGCTTATGGATCCGGATCAGAAATCTCGTACGAACTTTGATGTACTCGCCTCCAAGCTCAGATTAAAAACTTCACCATATGCTCAAGGGCTAAACAGTGAAGTTAGCAAAATGCGACTTCAACATCTATTTGCTTATAGACGAATCGGAATTAACCAAAGCGAGGCTAAGAAATCAAAATTTCCAGTTCGAGATAGCAACAATAAGCAGCGAACAAACTCAAAAGAGGGACGAAATAAACTTAAGACAAAGATGGACCGAAGAAAATTTGAAGGAAACCTCTTTCAATTTATTAACAAAACTTCAAGCCAAGCTTTGTACAATAGCCATAACCATGGAGATAAGAAAAACTGAAATCAAATAACAACCTCGGAACCAGAATCGCAAACGGAACCTAACCAAACAGCGACAATGACGAGCTCGGCAATCAATTCTTACTCAATCGAATTCCATGGCGAACGAAAGAAGAACAAACAACGAACCAAAAAATTAAGAACAAAATCCAAAGAATTTAAGCCCTAGAATCAGATTTTTTTAATCTCAAATTTTCCGCTGAAGTTTTCCTCATATTCTTTTGAGTTCTCTCTCCGTTTTCTCTCTGAATCTCCTCTGCTAAATAACCTTCATCCTTGGCTCAAAATAGAGAAGATGTAGTCTATATATCTATATGTTTTCTCCCCTTCAAAAAAATGACTCAGACTCCACAATGTAATGCCTTTTTCTATTGTTTTCTGTCATTTTGTTTCTGTCCATTCCTTTCCCGTGTAATGCCTTTCATATAAATGAATGCCTTTTTGTCAATTCCTTTCCTGTCAATTCCACAATGTAATGCCTTTTCATTTTGTCTTTTTCTCTTTTTTTTTAATTGTTTTTCTTTTTCTCCCTGCATGTGCATGTGTTTTGTATTTTTGTATCAGCCGTGTCAATAGTCACCTTCCTCTCCCTTTCTTTATTTTTGTATTCTATTTTGTCCTTTTTTTATTTTATTTTTTGTTCTTAAAAAATCTTCCAAAAAAATATTAACCTCCCTTTTAACCCCACTAATCCATGTTTTCCTCCTTAATTTTAGCAAAGATGTCTCCCATGCGTGTCCCCACCTGTGGTGAGTTCGGATTATTATGGGCTAGATCCGAAAATCTAAAACCGGGTGTTTGATAATATGCCTAAATGGCATAAGTTATAGAATTTATTATCAATATTGGCCCTATTGAATGTTCAATTGTAGATTGAAGTTACATAACTATATTGGATCATCGTAGTATCATTAAGGGGCGAATTTCGAATATGTATGGCTAAAAACCCCGTCTTTTAGAAATCGAGCTTCATTGATGTTTGTGTGATCTTGGTCATTTTTCATAACTTTTCGTATTAGCTTAGAATTTAATTGTAGAATAAATTATTTGAATTATTATTTACAATATGCAATTTAATTGGATAGAGTTGAGCCACTCGGAGTCGGATACTCGTGGCAATGAAGTCATTTCTTAGCGGTTTTGTACCGGAATTGAGGTAAGTGGCTTGTCTAACCTCGTGTGGGGGAACTTTCACCCCTAGGATATTATGTGATAGTTTAAATGCCTTGTACGCGAGGTGACGGGCGTGTACATGCGTTGGTTGTTGAACACATACTTTACGTAAAATGTTCGATGAGTGATATTCCTGTTTTTAGCTGTTAATTCGATATTCTTACCCGGTAGTAGTTAGAAAAGCATGATTAGGTAGTATTTAACTGTCTAGTTGACTAATTGTCTTACTTGAGCTTCTGGATAATTATTGGCACTATTTATCGGTGAAGTTAAGCATATTATATTCTCTCTGTGTATTTCCTTTATTTGCTGTGTTTGTGGACTGCGGGTTCAATTCCCGGAGATCCCAGGGCTGTGGGTTCGATTCCCAGAGACCCGGAGTGATATTGCTGTGGACTGCGGGTTCGATTCCTGTAACACATAGTTTACTTGAATTGTCCGATTAGTGATATTCCTGCTCTTAGATGATTAAAGCGTTACTTCTACCCGGTATTAGTTAGAAAAGCATGAATAGCTAGGATTCAACATGTCTAATTGCCTAGTTAACTTACTTGAACTTCTTGATAAATTGTTGGCACTAGTTTCGGTGAAGTTGTAGTTTAACATATTATATTCTCTCTGTGCGTTCCTTTATTGTCTGTATTGGTAGGGACTGTGGGTTTGATTCCAGGAGATCCTGAGTTATTGGTAGGGACTGCGGGTTCAATTCCGGAGATCCTGAGTTATTGGTAGGGATTGCGGGTTCGATTCCCGGAGATCCTGAGTTATTGGTAGGGATTGTTACTTGTTGTTATTTAATTGTAGACGATTGCAGTAATCACTTTATTGTTGTTATTTCGGAATTATTATCATTTAAACTGCTTAATATTGTTAATATCATAATGTTATTGTTTCTCTCAGTAGGGCCCTGACCTTCCTCGTCACTACTCCATCGAGGTTAGGCTTGGCACTTACTGAGTATCGCCATGGTGTACTCATGCTACTCTTCCGCACACTTTTGTTGTGCGGATCCAGGTACATCAGGACATGCCCATACTAGGTAATTCAGCAGTACATTTGGAGACCTCGAGGTATGATCTGCTACGTCCGCGGATCCGGAGGCCTTCCTTCTATTCTATTAGTGCTAGCAGATGTTTTCCTTCATTCCGTTGTTAGATACTCTTTACACATAGAGCTACGGTTGTATGTTCTCTTTTAATCTGAGTTACCCGTGGGATTCCGGATTCTTGGTGGTGTTTTATATAGTGTATTTGACGGGTGTATGTGCCAAGCGGCACGGATTACATCCCTTTTTATCTTATTTTCCGCTAATTCTTATTAAATATTCATAAACTGGTATATTCCGCAACGTGTTAGGCTTACCTAGTCATGGGGACTGGGTGCCATCACGACATGTTCATGATTGGTGAACTTGGGTCGTGACAATTTGTTTAAGCAGAAAGAGTTGAATTTGAGGCAGAGAAGGTGGCTAGAATTGCTAAAAGATTATGATGTCACCATTTTATATCATCCGGGAAAAGCAAACGTGGTGGCCGACGCTTTGAGTAGGAAGTCAGCCAGTATGGGCAGTCTTGCTTATATTCCAGTCAATCAGAGACCACTTGCTTTGGATGTTCAGTCCTTGGCCAACCGATTTGTGAGGTTGGATATTTCTGAGCCTAGTCGAGTACTAGCTGCACGATCGCTCGCTCTTCATTATTGGAGCGTATCCGCGATCAACAATATTATGATTCATATTTATGTGACCTTAGAGATACGGTTCAGCGAGGAGGTGCTAAACAGGTCACCTTAGATGCTGATGGGATTCTGAGGATGCAAGGGCGCATTTGTGTGCCAAATGTTGATGGGCTTAGAGAATTGATTCTAGAAGAAGCTCACGGTTCGCGGTATTCTATTCATCCAGGTGCAGCGAAAATGTATCGAGATTTGCATCAACATTATTGGTGGCACGGAATGAAAAAGGATATTGTGGCATATGTGGCACGGTGTCTTAATTGTCAGCAGGTTAAGTATGAACATCAGAGACCTGGCGGTTTATTTCAGAGAATTGAACTTCCCGAATGGAAGTGGGAGCGAATCACGATGGATTTCGTTTCGGGACTTCCGAAGACTCGGAAGAAGTTTGATGTTGTTTGGGTGATTGTTGATAGGATGACCAAGTCAGCTCATTTTGTTCCTATTGCCACTACCTATTTATCCGAGAGGTTAGCTGGGATTTATATCAGGGAGATCGTTCGCCTTCATGGCGTGCCAATCTCTATTATTTCAGACCGAGGTGCACAGTTTACCTCACATTTTTGAAATGCGGTTCAGCGAGAGTTGGTCACGCAAGTTCAGCTAAGTACAGCCTTTCATCCCCAGACGGATGGTCAGTCCGAGAGGACTATTCAGATACCGGAAGATATGCTACGGGCGTGTGTTATTGATTTTGGAGGTTCGTGGGATCAATTCCTGCCTTTGGCAGAGTTTGCTTATAATAATAGTTATCAATCGAGCATCCAGATGGCTCCTTATGAAGCATTGTATGGTAGGCGGTTTGAACCAGGAGAAGCTCGGTTATTGGGCACGGATTTAGTTCAGGAGGCCTTAGATAAAGTCAATATTATTCAAGAAAGGCTTCGCACAGCTCAGTCCAGGCAAAAGAGCTATGCAGATGGCAAGGTTAAAGATATAGCCTTCATGGTAGGGGAGCGAGTATTGCTCCGAGTATCGCCTATGAAGGGCGTGATGAGATTTGGAAAAAAGGGCAAACTTAGCCCTAGGTTTATTGGACCATTCGAGATTCTTGATCGTGTGGGAGAGGTGGAATATAAACTTGCCTTTCCACCTATCTTATCAGCTGTACATCCAGTGTTTCATGTGTCCATGCTTCGAAAATATCACGGCGATCCGTCGCACGTGTTAGATTTCAGCACTGTCCAATTGGACAAAGATCTGTCCTATGAAGAGGAGCTGGTAGCTATCCTAGATCGGCACGTTCGACAGTTGAGGTCGAAGAGTTTTCCTTCTGTGCGAGTTCAGTGGAGGGGTCAGCCTCCTGAGGCATCGACCTGGGAGTCCGAGTCTGACATGCGGGGCCGATATCCTCATCTATTCCTTGACTCAGGTACTTTTTTCTTTTGTCCGTTCGAGGACGAACGGTTGTTTTAGAGGTGGAGAATGTGACGACCCAAAGGGTCATCACTTATTTTATTAATCATTTCGAGCTTTTGAGGTCTGGAAACACTTCATTCTATGTTGCCTCGATTTACGGGCACGATCCGGGCATGTGGCCGGAAAGTTTTTGTGATAGAAAATATGAATTCTATCAGAAATTTGGAGAAAAATAATATTAAATCAATTGAGTATAGATACGATTGGATTGGAGCCAAATTTGAAAGGAAAAGGCATTTCCACGGGTTGAATTGTTCGTAAACTTTCGAGGTAAGTGTTTGTTCTATCCTAGTTTGAAGGAATATGAATTTAGTTGTGTATGAATTGTTGATTAAGAGTTACTGGTGTCACACCGGTAACGGAGATAAATTGTTGAATTATTATCAATTATTGGTTAAATGTCGGTAATATATATATATATTTACGAATTGGGATCGTGTGGCGCGCCGACCACTTATATGATTAGACATGGGATCGTATGGCACGCAGACCACAAAGTGATTTGAAATCTGGCATTGGCCATAGTTGTCGGTAGCCTATTGATATATTTGGGAGCGGGTGGTACGCCTACCACAAGATATAACTTACTGTTACAGATGGAAGCGGGTGGTACGCCTACCACGAGATATGAAATGAAAAAAGAATTGAGATATGAAAGTAAGATTTATTCTGTTGACTAGATTACTCTGGATATTATGAGTTATTGACTATTATTTCAGAGCAGAGTCTTTCCTTATAAATGTTTTGTATATGTATATATATTGCAATTGTACAGGTTTATGTGGGTGACTGGCCTTAGTCTCGTCACTATTTCGCTGGGATAGGCCGGACACTTACCAGCACATGGGGTCGGTTGTGCTGATACTACACTCTGCGCTCCTTGTGCGCAGATACAGGTTACGAACAGCAGCAACGGCAGTAGCGATTGTGGATATTCCGACTACTGAGACTACGAGGTAGCCTTGCAGACGTCCGCAGGACCCGTTGTCTCTTCTATCTATGTATTTCATTCTGTTATCTCATGTATTCGAGATAAACGACTTATATTTCTTTCAGACAATTATGTGTATTATTCTTAGAAGTTCGTGAGTATTGTGACACCAGTCTTGGGTAGTGTATAGTGTTTGGGTTTCTTTATCATATTTGATAAGATTGACTAAGTCTTCCGCTAAGTTTAATTATTCCGTTGTAATTTATATGTTTTTAATTTTAAAGTCTTAATAAGAGTTTGGTAACTAATGGAAATGTAAGTAATATTTGGCTTGCCTAGCTTCCACTAGTAGGCGCTATCATGACTCCCGATGGTGGGAAATCCGGGTCATGACAGTTATATTATGTTTGCGGAAATTAAAATTATTTCTTATAATTTTAACTCATTTTATTAATTGTTACAGGCTGATAGCACACCTTTGGATACAAATAGGATTATTGTTATGATCTATTCATCAATATTTGGTAGGATTGTTGTTGTTTTCCTGTCATCAAAATAGATAATATTGTTAAATAAACTAATAAAATGAGCAAAATACATGTGAAACATCAAATTGTCACATACAGCTTGGAAAAATAGAAAACGGTTATGCTTGTTTTTAAACTGATTAGATAATGAATCAATCATTAATCGTGTTACTGTCTGATAATTTTCTTTGATGCTATATCTTGTAATTAACTCTATTTTAAATTACTTTCATATTTTGCAATGAAAACTTTTTAAAATTTATTTTGAAACAAAAAACTTAACTCTCTTTCTAAATGTTATTTTAAATTTAATAATGCACGAGTCCAAAATCGACAGTAGTTTAAAATATCAAAAATATCCTTATTAGCTTTAAAAAAAATCAAAAGTAGTAGGCTAAAAGAGGTAAAAGTCGTCTTTTTGATAGATTAAAAATGTTATAAAATATGAGTTTCTTATATAGCTTTGATTCTAATGCAACTTTCAAAAGGTTAAAGAGAAGTGCAGCAAGTGATTCCGTGAGAATTTTGATAAAAGTTTTGAAATTTGGATCCAATATAGTATATATAAAAAACTTTTTTTCATTCTTGTGGCATCAACTGGTTTTTCTTTTTCCTTTTCATTCTTTTTTACGCTCACCATATGCCAATATTGGTTTTATTTGGCAGTAAAGAGTGTGATATGGTTCTATTATACGGCATTGTTTCTAACTTTTTGGAAGTTTTGAATGTTATTACATCTTTTAAAGTATATCTTGTACTACTTGATTTTCAATGTCGATTCCAACGAAAAAATACTTTTAAATGTACTGTCCGTTAAATATATATCGGTCTTATTAGTAAAATTTGTGATATTTGTCTAAAGTAAAAATGCAATAATAAATGGTATAACAGTTAATAGTTGTGTTTTGTGTTTTAAAAGGTGAGATACACTTTCATTATAAGGAGAGTAACCGTCCGGCTCACTATTAATATTGTTTATTCTGAATCTAAGTACGTAGAGTTTTAAAATACTTCATCAAGGTCCGAGGCTTATTTTATCATCCTAACATCTCTTTCATATTTTTATCACGACCGTAGTCCATCAATCATGAACATGTCGTGATGGCACCCAGTCCCCACGACTAGGTAAGCCTAACACATTGCGGAATATACAAACTATAAACACTTAAATAAGAAACAGCGGAAAAATAGCATAAAAAGATATGTAGTCCGTGCCGCTTGGCACATACATCCTTCAACACACTGTGTAAACACTACCAAGATCCGGAATCTCACGGGTAACACAGACTAAAAGAGGATATACAACTGTGGCTCTATGTGTATAGAGTATCTAACAACGAAATGAAGGGAAAATGTCAACTAATACTATCAGAATAGAAGGAAAAGCCTCCGGATCCGCGGACGTAGCAGATCATACCTCGAGGTCTCCCTAAAAGCTGCAGAATCACATAGTACGAGCCTGCTCTGATGTACCTGGATCTGCACAACAAAAGTGTGCAGAAGAGTAGCATGAGTACACCACAGCGGTACTCAGTAAGTGCCAAGCCTAACCTCGATGGAGTAGTGACGAGGAAGGTCAGGGACCTACTGAGAAACAATAATATAGTGATGATAACAATAATAAACAGTATAAATGATAATAACTTCCGCAATAACAACAATAAAATGATTACTGCAACCGTCTACAATTAAGCTAACAACAAATAAACAACTCAATAAAACAAGTCCAGGACCTGTGGGGATCGAACCCACCGTCCCATTAACAGTACCTCTGGGTCTCCGGGAATCGAACCCGCATCCCATGTCTCAATAAATAATCAATAACTCAGGATCTCCGGGAATCGAACCCGCAGTCCCTACCAATAACTCAGGATCTCGGGAATCGAACCCGCTGTCCCTACCAATAACTCAGGATCTCGGGAATCGAACCCGCAATCCCTACCAATAATATATCAATAAACTTCGGGTCTCCGGGAATCGAACCCGCAGCCCTTGGATCTCCGGGAATTGAACCCGCAGGTCCACAAGCACAGCAAATAAAGGAATACACAGAGAGAATAAATTAAGCTTAACCATAACTTCACCGAAAAATAGTGCCAATAATTATCAAAAGTTCAAATAAGACAATTAGGCAACTAAACAGTTAAGTACTACCTAAACATGCCCTTCTAACTACTACCGGGTAAAAATAGCAAATTAACAGCTAAAAACAGGAATATCACTCATCGAACATTTTAATAAAGTATGTGTTCAACAACCAGCGCATGTACACGCCCGTCACCTCGCGTACAAGGCATTTTAAATATCACATAATATCCTAGGGGTGAAAATTCCCCCACACGAGGTTAGACAAACCACTTACCTCAATTGTTTTACGAACAATTCAATCTGTGGCAATGCCCTTTCCTTTCAAATTCGGCTCCAATCCAATCGTATCTATACACAATTGATTTAATATCATCAATACTACTCAACAAACTAATTCATAAGGCCAATTTCAACTTTTACAACATTCTGCCCGGAATAGTGAATTTCGACCCCGGGCCCACATGGTCGGAACTCGGGGTTCGGACCAAAATCCGGTTACCCATCCCCCCACGAGTTCAAGTATATGATTTGTTTCAAAATCGAACCTCAATTCGAGGTCCAGTTTCCTAATTCATGAAAAACCCTATATTCTACCAAAAACAAGAAATTCTACCATGAAAACCTTTGATTTCTATTGAAAAACATGTTTAATGTTGTTAGAAATTGAAAGAATTAAGTAAAAAGTGACTTACAATTGTTTTGAAGAAGAATGAATCCGTGAAGAATCGCAAATGGGTGTTTTTGGGTTGTGAAATGTGAAGAATGAAGCTGGAAATTGTGATTTACAGGTCTCTGTGTTCGCATTTGCGAACATGGGTTCGCAATTGCGAACCCCGACCAATTTCTGGAGTTTGAAAAATAAGCTAAGGTTGGGAAGTTCGCATTTGCGAACTTTTGTTCGCATTTGCGAAGCCAAGGCAAATCTGGGGGCTTCGCATTTGCGAACATATGTTCGCATTTGCGAACACAGGCTAAATATTGGGAAGTTCGCATTTGCGAACTATTGTTCGCATTTGCGAACACATGCAGAATAGTGGCGAGTTCGTATTTGCAAACTATTGTTCGCATTTGCGAACACAGGCACAATAGTGGGGAGTTCGCATTTGCGAACTATTGTTCGCATTTGCGAACTCTGCAGAATAGTGGGGAGTTCGCATTTGCGAACTATTGTTCGCATTTGCGAACTCTGCAGACCAGTTGCAGACAGCAACTTCTAACATGAAAATTGATCTCGTGGCCTATCCAAAGTTCACCCGAGCCCTCGGGGCTCCAAACCAAATATGCACACTGACTTAAAAACATTATACGAACTTGCTCGCGCGATCAAATCGCCAAAATAACATCAAAATCAATGAATTGAGCCTTAAAACTCAAGAATTCTTTCAAATTTCATAATTTCCAAAATTTCCAATTTAAGCCCGAAACACGTCAAACGACGTCCGTATTCAACCAAACTTTACAGGAAGCGCTTAACCAATATATTTGACCTGTACCGGGTGTCGGAACCAAAATACGAGCCCGATATCACCACTTTTCAATCAAATTTCAGTTTCATTTTCCTTAAACATTTTTAGAAAACAATTTAACAGAAAAATTCTTTTACCGGGGTTCTAGACCTCGGATTTCAATTCCGGGCATACGCCCAAGTTCCATATTTTTCTACGGATTTTCTGAGACCGTCAAATCACGGTTCCGGGTCCGTTTATAAAAAATGTTGACCAAAGTCAACCATATCAATATTAATATCAAAATTCTTCAAATATTTCACATATTTCACATAAAAATTTTCCAGCTTCATGCCCGAACTGTGCACGCAAATCGAGGCAACTATAAATGAGGTTTTCAAGACCTCAGAAGCTCGAAATGATTAATAAAACAAGTGATGACCCTTTGGGTCGTCACAATCTCCACCTCTAAAACAACCGTTCGTCCTCGAACGGACAAAAGAAAGAAGTACCTGAGTCAAGGAATAGATGAGGATATCGGGTCCGCATGTCAGACTCGTACTCCTAGGTCGATGCCTCAGGAGGCTGACCCCTCCACTGAACCTTTACTGAAATGATGTTCTTCGACCTTAGCTTTCTGACCTGCCTGTCTAGAATGGCTACTGGCTCCTCAACATAAGACAGATCCTTGTCTAGCTGAACAAAAGTGAAATCCAACACATGCGACGGGTCACAATGGTATCTCCGGAGCATGGAGACATGAAATACGGGATGAACTCCGGCTAGACTGGGAGGTAAGGCCAACTCATAAGCAACCTCCCCAACACGCCTCAAGATCTCAAAAGGGCCAATAAACCTAGGACTCAGCTTTCCTTTCTTCCCAAACCTCATAACGCCCTTCATGGGCGAGACTCGAAGCAGAACCCGCTCGCCAACCATAAAAGCCACATCGTGAACCTTCTAGTCCGCATAACTCTTCTGTCTAGACTGGGCTGCACGAAGTCTGTCCTGAATCACCTTGACCTTGTCTATTGCATCCTGAACCATATCGGTACCTAGCTGTCTGGCCTCGCCCGGCTCGAACCAGCCCATGGGAGACCTGCACCTCCTACCATATAGGGCCTCATACGGTGCCATCTGAATACTAGACTGGTAGCTGTTGTTATAAGCAAACTCCACCAGTGGCAAGAAGTGATCCCATGAACCTTCAAACTCAATCACGCACGCACGAAGCATATCCTCCAAAATCTGAATAGTGCGCTCAGACTGCCCATCAGTCTGGGGGTGAAATGCTGTGCTCAGCTCCACTCGAGTACCTAACTCCTGTAGTACAGCTCTCCAGAATCGCGAAGTGAACTGGGTGCCTCTATCTGAAATGATGGAAACTGGAATGCCGTGCAGCCGAACTATTTCTCTGATATAGATCTCCGCCAGTCGCTCCGACGAATATATAGTGCTCACCGGTATAAAATGGGCGGACTTGGTCAGCCGATCCACAATGACCCAAATGGAATCAAACTTCCTAACCGTCCGTGGAAGTCCAGATACAAAGTCCATGGTAATGCGCTCCCATTTCCACTCGGGAATCTCAATCTGCTGCATCAATCCACCCGGACGCTGATGCTCATACTTCACCTGCTGGCGGTTGAGGCATCTAGAAACATAATCAACTATATCCCTCTTCATCCGCCTCCACCAGTAATGTTGTTTCAAGTCCCGATACATCTTCGCGGCTCCCAGATGGATGGAATACCGCGAGCTATGGGCCTCTACTAGAATCAGCTCTCGAAGATCATCCACATTAGGCACACGGATATGCCCCTGCATCCTCATAACTCCATCATCCCCGATGGTAACATCTCGAGCATCACCACGCCGAACTCTATCCTCAAGGACAAGCAAATGAGGGTCGTCGAACTGACGCTCCCTGATGCGGTCAAATAGAGAAGACCGAGAAACCACACAAGCTAGAATCCGACTGGGCTCCGAAAGATCCAATCTAACAAACTGCCTGGCTAGAGCCTGAACATCCATCGCCATAGGCCTCTCTGAAACTGGTAGATGCGCCAAACTCCCTAAACTCTCTGCTCGACGACTCAAGGCATCGGCAACCACATTAGCCTTGCCCGGATGATAGAGAATAGTAATATCATAGTCCTTCAGTAGCTCCAACCATCTCCTCCGACGCATATTCAGGTCCTTCTGCTTAAGCAAGTGCTGCAAGCTCCGGTGATCAGTGTAGATCTCACAAGGAACCCCATATAAATAATGACGCCAAATCTTCAAGGCGTGAACAATGGCAGCTAGCTCCAAATCATGAACAAGGTAATTCTTCTCATGCACCTTTAGCTGTCTCGACGCGTAGGCAATCACCCTACCGTCCTGCATCAATACCGCACCGAGTCCAACTCGTGAGGCATCACAATATACAGGTATATGACCCCGAACCTGTAGGCAACATCAATATGGGGGCCGAAGTCAAAGCTGTCTTGAGCTTTTGATAGCTCGCCTCACACTCATCTGTCAACTGAAAAGGGGCACCCTTTAGGGTCAATCTAGTCATAGGTGCTGCAATCGAAGAGAACCCCTCTACGAAACGACGGTAATAGCCTGCCAAACCAAGGAAACTGTGAATCTCAGTAGCGGAGGAGGGTCTGGGCCAACTCTGCACGGCCTCCACCTTCCTCGGATCTACTCGAATACCATCACTCGACACCACGTGGCCCAAAAATGCCACCGAACTCAACCAGAATTCACATTTAGAGAACTTGGCATAAAGCTGCTTCTCCCTCAGAATCTGAAGCACTATCCTCAAATGTCGCTCGTGCTCTTCCCGGCTCCGGGAATATACTAGAATATCATCAATGAAGACAATCACAAACGAGTCCAGATAAGGCTTGAACACACTGTGCATCAAGTGCATAAAGGCTGCTGGGGCATTAGTCAACCCAAAAGACATCACGAGGAACTCATAGTGACCATACCGGCTCCTGAAGGCAGTCTTCGGGATATCTGACTCCCGAATCTCCAGCTGGTGATATCCAGAGCGCAAATCAATCTTTGAAAACACCTGTGCGCCCTGTACCTGGTCAAATAAATCATCAATATGGGGAAAAGGATACCGGTTCTTCACTATAACCTTGTTCAGCTGACGATAGTCAATACACATACGCATAGAACCGTCCTTTTTCTTCACAAATAATACAGGAGTACCCCAAGGCGAAACACTGGGTCGAATGAAACCTTTGCCCAATAACTCCTGTAACTGATCCTTCAACTCCTTCAACTCCTTCAACTCAGGAGGAGCCATACGGTACGGTGGAATAGAAATGGGCTGAGTGCCCGACAACAAATCAATAGCAAAGTCAATGTCTCTGTCGGGCGGCATGCCCGGGAGATCAGCTGGAAATACATCAGCAAAGTCACGTACTGCAGGAACGGAATCAATAGAGGGAGTGTCAATACTGACGTCCCGCACATAGGCTAGATAAGCAGCACACCCCTTCTCAACCATACGCTGAGCTCTGAGAAAAGAAATAACACGACTAGGGGTGTGATCTAGAGTACCACTCCACTCGATACGTGGAATGTCTGGCATAGCCAGCGTCACGGTATTAGCGTGGCAATCGAGAATGGCATAATGGGGCGACAACCAGTCCATGCCCAGAATAATATCAAAATCGACCATCCCGAGCAACAATAGATCCGCTCTGGTCTCAAAATACCAATGGTAACCAAACACGACCGATATACACGGTCCACAGCCAAAGAATCACCCACCGGAGTGGAAACATAAATGGGGGCACTCAAAGAATCCCGAGGCACACCCAGATGAGGAGCAAAGTAAGAAGACACATACGAAAAAGTGGAACCAGGGTCGAATAGAACCGATGCCTCCCTGTGACTAACCAGAATAATACCTGTGATAACGGAATCAGATGCAACAGCCGCATCGCAATCAGGAATAGCATAGAATCTGGCATGTTCCCCCTCTCGAGGGCGGCCTCTGGAACCCTGACCCCCGCCCCTAGCAGGCTGGGCAGGTGGAGTGGCAGCTGGAGCTGGAATGATAGCCTGCTGACCCTGAGAACCACGCTGATACTGCGAAGACTAAGGAGGTGCTCCCCTTCTACGCCTGGGGCACTCCCTAACCAGATGGCCAGTATCCCCGCACCCAAAGCAAGCTCCGGGAGGACACGGTGACCGTGACTGCCCGGCCTCACCCCCACTAGTCTGACCCCTGGAAGGACCCCGCGCAGGAGGTGCACTGGAAACTGGGGAGCATAATAAGGCTCCTGAATGTGCTGGAAGAGCTGGAGTACTACCGGCTGCTTGTAATGCTGAATGAACTGGACGACCGGAATAACCCCTGCCAAAACGACCGGCTGATGAAGTGCGGGCACCGGAGAAATGACCCGACTCACGAGACCTCTTGGCCTCTCTCTCTCTCCGCTCTCTAGGGAGCATACTCTCGATCCTCTTGGAAATGCTAACTGCCTGCTGATAAGATATATCTGTCTCAAGCTCTCTGGCCATGCTGGATCGGATAGGCGGAACAAGGCCCTCAATAAATCTCCGCACTCGCTCCCGAACCGTGGCTACCAAAGCCGGTGCATGCCTGGCTAGGCGGGTGAAACTAATAGCATACTCCGATACTGACATGGAGCCCTGTCGCAATCTCTCAAACTCCGAGCGCCAAGAATCCCTAAGGCTCTGGGGAACAAACTCCGTCAAAAACAGATTTGAAAACTGCGTCCAGGTCAACGAAGCGGACTCCTCCGGACTATCCAACTCATACGTGCGCCACCAATCATAAGCGGTCCCACGAAACTGAAACGTAGTGAAGGAAACCCCGCTGGTCTCCACAATCCCCATGGTAGAAAGAATACGATGACACTCCTCCAGAAAACCCAATGCATCATCTGAAGCCAAACCACTGAACACTGGAGGGTCATATTTCTTGAACCTCTCCAATCTACGCTGCTCGTCCTCAGAGGCAGCTGGTCCACCTCCGGGCTGTGCTGGGACGGCAGGAGGCATAACCAAAACCTCCGGAACCTGTCCCACTGGCACACGCTGCTCAGGCGTAACGGCTGCGGGAGTCTGGGCCCCTCCCCCGGCCTGGGATGTAGCTGCGACGAGAGGAAGCAGTCCTGCCTGATCTAAAGTGGTATACATACTCATGAACTGGGCCAGGGCCTCCTGGAGTGCTGGAGTAGTAGCAGTCGTAGTCGGTGTACCAGGTGCCTGCGCTCCAACCTGACCCACCTGTGGCACCTCAGTGGCAGTGCGCGCGGGTGTTGTGGCTGCACCTCGGGTGCGTCCTCGTCCTCTACCTCGGCCCCGACCTCTGATGGCGGCAACAGGGGGCGCGGGTACCTGATCATCGTGAGTAGCTCGTGTCCTCACCATTTGTGAGAGAATAGAAAGTAGTAGTTTAGATTTTATGCCAAAAATGTCGCACGACAAGGAATCCAAAATAAATGAAGAGTTTCCTAAACAATTACATAGCCCCTCGTAGATAAATACAGACGTCTCCGTATCGATCAGCGAGACTCTAAGTAACCGGTCCGTGTCCCGTGACTCCTATGAACCTAGAGCTCTGATACCAACTTGTCACGACCCTAGTTCACCAATTGTGAACATGTCGTGATGGCACCCAGTCCCCACGACTAGGTAAGCCTAACACCTTGCGGAATATACAAACTATAAACACTTAAATAAGAAACAGCGGAAAAATAACATAAAAAGATATGTAGTCCGTGCCGCTTGGCACATACATCCTTCAACACACTGTGTAAACACTACCAAGATCCGGAATCTCACGAGTAACACAGACTAAAAGAGGATATACAACTGTGGCTCTATGTGTATAGAGTATCTAACAACGAAATGAAGGGAAAATGTCCACTAATACTATCAGAATAGAAGGAAAAGCCTCCGGATCCGCGGACGTAGCAGATCATACCTCGAGGTCTCCCTGAAAGTTGCAAGAATCACCTAGTACGAACCTGCTCTGATGTACCTGGATCTGCACAACAAAAGTGTGCAGAAGAGTAGCATGAGTACACCACGGCGGTACTCGGTAAGTGCCAAGCCTAACCTCGATGGAGTAGTGACGAGGAAGGTCAGGGCCCTACTGAGAAACAATAATATAGTGATGATAACAATAATAAACAATTTAAATGATAATAACTTCCGCAATAACAACAATAAAATGATTACTGCAACCGTCTACAATTAAGCTAACAACAAATAACCAACTCAATAAAACAAGTCCAGGACCCGTGGGAATCGAACCCACCGTCCCATTGACAGTACCTCTGGGTCTCCGGGAATCGAACCCGCAACCCATGTCTCAATAATAATCAATAACTCAGAGTCCCATTGACAGTACCTCTGGGTCTCCGGGAATCGAACCCGCAGCCCATATCTCAATAAATAATCAATAACTCAGGATCTCCGGGAATCGAACCGCAGTCCCTACCAATAACTCAGGATCTCGGGAATCGAACCCGTAGTCCCTACCAATAACTCAAGATCTCGGGAATCGAACCCGCAGCCCTTGGATCTCCGGGAATTGAACCTGCAGTCCACAAGCACAGCAAATGGACCTGGGTGCCTTTCATTCCCACGCGTTACCCCTGTGATGACTGTTTCTCATTAACCAAATATATTACCAATAATGACTGATTTCATAATGCATAAACATAACCATGTGATTGATTCACTAACAAGTTCATAATTTATATTTACAACGCCCCATATATATATACATAGACCACAATCCCACAGTTTACATGTCTACGGAGCCTCTAGGATACAAAAGGGAAATACAATACTTGCCGGTAACAAGGCTCCGGCTATACCTTACAAAACCAAAATGAAATCTAAACCGAGTGGCATGAACCACACAAGGCCCCGAGGAAGAAAGGGGCTCACCAAAAACGGGCAATGGAGGATGAAAGATACTACTGCCGATGAGCTGAAGTGCCTGCTACTGATCCACCTACAATCATGACACGAATGTAGCGCCCCGGCAAAAGGGACGTCAGTACACTTGAATTGTACTGGTATGTATGGACAAACTTTGTCCCAAGTAAACTCAAGCCATTAAATTACATCAACAATTAATTAAGCCAGCCAACCATGTTTCCACATTTTCCTCATTTCAAATAATTCTCACACAAAGCACTTTCTACGATCAACCAATTTAACAATAACCAATCAATCACGTAAAGCACAAATAGTCAAACAAAGGGGCAATCAGTGCCCCACAGGTTGCAAACTCTCCTGCTGTCTCCTTTCACAATTTCACATTATTGATTTTTGTATCAATTTTCAATGGCGATTTCGATCGCTTTCCATCCTTATTGCCCCTGACCACCCTTATTACCTCGGCCACCCTTATCACCCCAACCCAAACCTTATTTCACCACGTTGCGGCGCGCAACACGACCCCGCCTTACAGTTGAAAACACAACAATTTCAAACAGCAGATAAGGTACTACACACAATTTCAACAAGTTCAAATAAGCAACTTACACATTGGTTCATGTTCTCAATTCAATATCACAACCATGTTACAACATTTCCACAATTCAAGTGTTTCATCTCTTTCCACAATTCAAGTGTTTCATCTCTTTCCAAAAGGAACCATATATGCCATAACAACAATTTTCCTCAGTTCTTTACCAATTTCAATTCATATTTCAAACCATACCAAATGTAGTTCAATCATCAATTGTATACCCAACAATGATATCGAAAAATCACATAAAACCTCTCAAATTAACACATGCCAAACAATTTCACACATATGGGCGATTTTACAAGAATCAAAATTAGCCATACATACCTGGTGATGATTTTTCTTCCGTTAACTTCCTACTTTATGCTTACCCAAGCTATCTTACTCTTGCCAACCTTGTTCTTGAAGACTCTTACTTCTACTCACTTCTTTTTACTAAAAATCAAGTTCAATAATCATGCATGAGTGTAAAAATTCTATTTTTAAAAGCTATTATATGAAAACCCCTCTTTACCCACTTAAAACTGAAAATCAAAGAAAATAGTTAGGGTTTTTACCTTGAAAATATTGGGAAGTTGAATCCTTGCCCTAGAATCCCTTGGAATTAAGTAGTTGGAACAATCTTTGAAGATGAAGAACTTCTCTCTCTAAAAACCCTCTCTTCTCTCTCTAATTTTTGGTAAGATAATATGATAAAATAAAGAAGAAGGGTGTTATATTAAAGAAGAGATCGGGTCAAAATGTTACAAAAATCTGGGCCGGGGTCAAATATGCGGTCACTATGCGACCGCAGAATCAACATGCGGTCCGCATAGTGGCCGCAGAATGGCTCAAAAAATTACGCAGGCTCTGGAACGATTTGCGGTCACTATGCGGACCGCATGTTGATTCCGCGGTCGCAAAAGTGCACCGCAGATTGACATGCGATCGCATATCGACCGCATATTTGACACGGATTTGGGCAACTTTCTGGAACGATTTGCGGTCAGAATGCGGTCCGCATGCCAGGTTTGCGGTCGCATTCTTGACCGCATATTTGACATTTTTCTGGAAAATTTTATTCTACATTTTGAAACTTAAATCACTATCAAGGGTCCGAACCGCGGCCATTCCTAACATATTATTCGGACCATGACACCACAGCTACTAGGTTTTTATGCACAAAATTTTACGGGGCCTTGCACGAACCCGCAGCCCTTGGATCTCCGGGAATTGAACCTGCAGTCCACAAGCACAGCAAATAAAGGAATACACAGAGAGAATAAATTATGCTTAACCATAACTTCACCGAAAAATAGTGCCAATAATTATCAAAAGTTCAAATAAGACAATTAGAAAACTAAACAGTTAAGTACTACCTAAACATGCCCTTCTAACTACTACCGGATAAAAATAGCAAATTAAGAGCTAAAAACAGGAATATCACTCATCGAACATTTTAATAAAGTATGTGTTCAACAACCAGCGCATGTACACGCCCGTCACCTCGCGTACAAGGCATTTTAAATACCACATAATGTCCTAGGGGTGAAAATTCCCCCACACGAGGTTAGACAAGCCACTTACCTCAATTGTTTTACGAACAATTCAATCTGTGGCAATGCCCTTTCCTTTCAAATTCGGCTCCAATCCAATCGTATCTATACACAATTGATTTAATATCATCAATACTACTCAACAAACTAATTCATAAGGCCAATTTCAACTTTTACAACATTATGCCCGGAATAGTGAATTTCGACACCGGGCCCACATGGTCGGAACTTGGGGTTTGGACCAAAATCCGGTTACCCATCCCCCATGAGTTCAAGTATATGATTTGTTTCAAAATCGGACCTCAATTCGAGGTCCAATTTCCTAATTCATGAAAAACCCTATATTCTACCAAAAACAAGAAATTCTACCATGAAAACCTTTGATTTCTATTGAAAAACATGTTTAATGTTGTTAGAATTGAAAGAATTAAGTAAAAAGTGACTTACAATTGTTTTGAAGAAGAAGGAATCCGTGAAGAATCGCAAATGGGTGTTTTTGGGTTGTGAAATGTGAAGAATGAAGCTGGAAATCGTGATTTACAGGTCTCTGTGTTCGCATTTGCGAACATGGGTTCGCAATTGCGAACCCCGACCAATTTATGGAGTTTGAAAAATAAGCTAAGGCTCGGAAGTTCGCATTTGCGAACTTTTGTTCGCATTTGCGAAGCCAAGGCAAAACTGGGAAGTTCGCATTTGCGAACTATTGTTCGCAATTGCGAACACAGGCTAAATATTGGGAAGTTCGCATTGTTCGCATTTGCGAACACATGCAGAATAGTGGCGAGTTCGCATTTGCGAACTATTGTTCGCACTTGCGAACACATGCACAATAGTGGCGAGTTCACATTTGCGAACTATTGTTCGCATTTGCGAACACAGGAGAATAGTGGGGAGTTCGCATTTGCGAACTATTGTTCGCATTTGCGAACTCTGCAGACCAGTTGCTGATAGCAACTTCTAACATGAAAAATTGATCTCGTGGCCTATCCAAAGTTCACCCGAGCCCTCGGGGCTCCAAACCAAATATGCACACTGACTTAAAAACATCATACGAACTTGCTCGCGCGATCAAATCGCCAAAATAACATCAAAATCAATGAATTGAGCCTTAAAACTCAAGAATTCTTTCAAATTTTATAATTTCGAAAATTTCCAATTTAAGGCCGAAACACGTCAAACGACGTCCGTTTTCAACCAAACTTTACAGGAAGCGCTTAACCAATATATTTGACCTGTACCGGGTGTCGGAACCAAAATACGAGCCCGATATCACCACTTTTCAATCAGATTTCAGTTTCATTTTCCTTAAACATTTTCAAAAAACAATTTAACAGAAAAATTCTTTTACCGGGGTTTCTAGACCTCGGATTTCAATTCCGGGCATACGTCCAAGTTCCATATTTTTCTACGGGTTTTCTGAGACCGTCAAATCACGGTTCCGGGTCCGTTTATAAAAAATGTTGACCAAAGTCAACCATATCAATATTAATATCAAAATTCTTCATATTTTTCACATATTTCACATAAAAATTTTCCAGCTTCGTGCCCGAACTGTGCACGCAAATCGAGGCAACTATAAATGAGGTTTTCAAGACCTCAGAAGCTCAAAATGATTAATAAAACAAGTGATGACCCTTTGGGTCGTCACAATTTTGCTTATAAGAAATTTTTTCCAAGCTTTTATATAAACTCTCCGTTAGTAACGATTCAACGTCCTTATCGAAGTTTGCTTTACTATCTCCTCAAATGTTTGAGATTTATCTAAAACTTAGTTGAACGCTAAAATTTATCCTGCTACCGTTCAAGATTGTACACTAAGTGACTTCAAATATCATACTTAACAATCAAGACTAGTATGTTAATCACTTTAAACTTAGGTCTTGCATAAAGTGTGTCACTTAGGTCCAAAACTTATATTATCCAATATGAGAAAAATAAATTTAACTTTTACAACATAATTTTTTTTTTAATATAATATCCTTTAAGGCAATTCAATACACAATAGATTCCGTGTTCAAGAAAGGATAGGAGAAGGGTTTCACCCCAAAAAGTATGATATGTAGATAGTTTTTTCTAATGCAAGTATTAATGGTGGCTTTTACGACTCGAACGCCTCCTCCTAAAGTACGGGCTAAAGTCTAAAACATAGTATTTAGTTATATATCCAATATGAGAAAAATAATTTAACTTTTTCCAAACAATTCTTTTTTTCCCAAAAACATAGTATTCCTTTGAACTGAAAATTTGGGTTCCATAAAAGGTTGAATTATTGTATTTGAATTTGGTGGGGGTGGGGGGATAGATTTATAGAATAGCTAAAAGCAAGGTCATTTGCCTTGATGATGATGCAGCACAGGTAATAAGAACCCTAATTGTTTTTTTCTTTTGGTTTGGGCCTTGGGGGAGCACAGCATAGGGGAGAGTAAATAAATTAGCTTTATCTCACAAAGTCTAGTCTTTATCTTCCCTTATATTTTGTGGGGTCTCCTCTCTCCTTTCTTTTATAGAAATGGACAAAACAATGCTGAGTATTTCAGATCTGCTTCACAGGGAAATGTTCCCTGTCAACCACTCTCCCCTACTCTTCACATTCAACTAGTAATAAATTTGTTGTTAATTACACTCCACAGGTGAATGACCATTTAGGCCATCTTCCAAAACGGGTCGGGTTATAATTACTGGGGTCATAGTATGTTCGGAGTTTTGAAGGAGAATCAATGGTAAGTTGTTTTTGTATGGTCTATAGGTCACTAGATCGAGTCATGGAAGCGGCCGGTAATGCTTGCTTTAGGGTAGGTTGTCTACATCATACCCCTTGAGAGTCAGGGGCGGAGCTAGCCAATCGAATATGGGTTCGCTCCAACTCAGTAGCTTTGGTCCAATCTATGTATTTGTCTTAAAAATCTATTAAAAGTAACTTAAAATGATTAGAACCCCAAAACTATAAGCATCAAATTCTATCTCTGACTATCTTGAAAGTGCGACCATGCCCCGTACTTTAGTTGGATGCAAGATACTTTATACACCAGACTATTCTTTGTAGTGTATTCAAAGTTTTCCTTGAATTTGTTAGGATAAATAAAGCTACCCTAAACCATTGAGTGCTCTATTTTGCTTCATCGACATCATATACTCTACTAAAATAAATTTTGCCTAAAATTTGCTATATTCGATCTTGATTACCATTCAATCCATCATTTAAAACTAAATAATCAAACGTATAATTAAACAATTAAGTAAACAATAATTGTTGAAAACTCAAAGGAAGTTTAATTTCGAGAAAAATCTTGTCACAAATATAATAATTATAGGGGTATCAAGTTGTTGAGTCACACTAAGAAGATTTATGAGAGGGTGGTGGAGGCTAGAGTGAGGAGATGCGTGTCTATTTACGAGAATCAGTTTGGATTTGTGTCGGGGAGTTCGACTATCGAAGTGATTCATCTGGTAAGGAGATTAGTAGAGCAACACATGGAGAGGAAGAAAGAATTGCATATGGTGTTTATTGACATTGAGAAAGCATACAATAATGTTTCGAGGGAGGTCATGTGGAGGTGTTTGGAGGTTAGCGATGCTCCGGTAACGTACATTAGTGTGATTAAGGATATGTATGATAATTCTAAGACTCGGGTAAGGACTGGGGGTGGTGACTCGAAGCATTTGCTTGTTGTAATGGGGTTGCACCAGGGATCGGCTCTTAGCCCATTTTATTTGCCTTTGCGATGGATGTATTATCGCGTCACATCTAATAGGGGGTGCCTTGGTGCATACTATTTGCTGATGATATAATGTTAATTGACGAGATGCATTGCGGAGTTAACGTGGGGCTAGAGGTTTAGAGATATACCTTGGAGTCTAAAGGTTTCAAACTAAGTAGAACCAAGACGGAATACTTGGAGTGCAAGTTCAGTGACAGAACTCATGATGCAGACGTTGAGGTTAAGATTGATGCTCAAGTTATCCCTAAAAGAGTGAGTTTTAAGTATCTCGAGTCTATTATCCAGGGTAACAGGGAGATTGATGAAGATATTGCGCGTCGCATTTGAGCGGGGTGGATGAAGTGGAGGCTCACTTACGGTGTTTTGCATGATACGAATGTGTCGCTAAGACTTATAAGTTTTATAGAGTGGTGGTTCGATCGGCTATGCTATAGGGTGCTGAATGTTGGCCAGTCAAAAACTCCCATGTGTAGAAGATGAAAATAGCAGAGATGAGGATGTTGAGATGGATGTATGGGTGTACCAGGAGAGATAGGTTTAGGAATGAAGATGTCCGGGACAGAGTGGGAGTAGCCTCCGTGGAGGACAAAATACGGGAGTTGAGGCTGAGATGGTTCGGACATATTAAGAGAAGAAGCATTGATGCCCAGTTAGGATGTGTGAGAGGTTGGCCATGAAGAGTTTGAGAAGAGGTCGAGGTAGACCTAAGAAGTATTGGGGAGATGTGATTAGGCAGGACGTGTCACGACCCTAGTTCACCAATTGTGAACATGTCGTGATGGCACCCAGTCCCCACGACTGGGTAAGCCTAACACGTTGCGGAATATACAAGTTATAAACACTTAAATAAGAAACAGCGGAAAAATATAGCATAAAAGATATGTAATCCGTGCCGCTTGGCACATACATCCGTCACACAATGAATAAAACACTACCAAGATCCGGAACCCCACGGTAACATAGACTAAAAGAGAAATACAACTGTGGCTCTATGTGTAAAGAGTATCTAACAACGAAATGAAGAAAAATGTCAACTAGCACTACTAGAATAGAAGGGAAGCCTCCGGATCCGCGGACGTAGTAGATCATACCTCGAAGTCTCCCAGAAAGCTGCGGAATCACCTAGCACGAGCCTGCTCTGATGTACCTGGATCTGCACAACAAAAGTATGTAGAAGAGTAGCATGAGTACACCACGGCGGTACTCAGGAAGTGCCAAGCCTAACCTTGATAGAGTAGTGACGAGGAAGGTCAGGGCCCTACTGAGAAGCAATAATATAGTGATAATAACAATAATAAACAGTTTAAATGCTAATAATTTCCGCAATAACAACAATAGTATGATTACTGCAACCGTCTACAATTTAGCTAACAACAAATAACCAACTCAATAAAAATAAGTCCAGGACCTGTGGGAATTGAACCCACAGTCCCATTTTCAGTACCTCTGGTCTTCCGGAATCGAACCCGCAGCCCATGTCTCAATAATATCTCAATAACTCAGGATCTCCGGGAATCGAACCCGTAGTCCCTACCAATAACTCAGGATCTCGGGAATCGAACCCGTAGTCCACATTTCAATAATCTCGGGATCTCGGGAATCGAACCCGTAGTCCACATTTCAATAATCTCGGGATCTCGGGAATCGAACCCGTAGTCCACATTTCAATAATCTCGGGATCTCGGGAATCGAACCCGTAGTCCACATTTCAATAATCTCGGGATCTCGGGAATCGAACCCGTAGTCCATATTTCAATAATCTCGGGATCTCGGGAATCGAACCCGTAGTCCACATTTCGATAATCTCAGGATCTCGGGAATCGAACCCGTAGTCCACATCTCAATAATCTCAGGATCTCGGGAATCGAACCCGTAGTCCACATTCACAGCAAGTAAAGGAATACACAGAGAGAAGTATAATATGCTTAACTATAACTTCGCCGATAAACAGCGCCAGCGATTACCAAGAAAAAACTCAAGCAAGACAATTAGGCAACTAGACAGTTAAATACTACCAAATCATGCTTTTCTAACTGCTACCGGGTAGGAATATTACTCATTAAACATTTTAAGTAAAGTATGTATTCAACAACCAGCGCATGTACACGCCCGTCACCTCGCGTACAAGGCATTTAAAATATCACATAATATCCTAGGGGTGAAAGTCCCCCACACGAGGTTAGACAAGCCACTTACCTCAATGTTTACGAATAATTCAATCCGTGGCAATGCCCTTTTCCTTTCAAATTTGGCTCCAATCCAATCGTATCTATACACAATTGAATTAATATCATCAATACTACTCAACAAACAAATTCCTAAGGCCAATTATAACTTTTACAACATTCTGCCCGGAATAGTGAATTTCGACCCCGGGCCCACATGATCGGAACTCGGGGTTCGGACCAAAATCCGGTTACCCATCCCCCCGCGAGTTCAAGTATATGATTTGTTTCAAAATCGGACCTCAATTCGAGGTCCAATTTCCCAATTTATGAAAAACCCTATATTCTACCAAAAACAAGAAATTCTACCATGAAAACCTTTGATTTCTATTGAAAAACATGTATAATGATGTTAAGAATTGAAAGAATTAAGTAAAAAGTGACTTACAATTGTTTTGAAGAAGAAGGAATCCGTGAAGAATCGCAAATGGGTGTTTTTGGGTTGTGAAATGTGAAGATTGAAGCTGGAAATCGTGATTTACAGGTCTCTGTGTTCGCATTTGCGAACATGGGTTCGCAATTGCGAACCCCGACCAATTTCTGGAGTTTGAAAAATAAGCTAAGGCTGGGAAGTTCACATTTGCGAACTTTTGTTCGCATTTGCGAAGCCAAGGCAAAGCTGGGAAGTTCGCATTTGCGAACTATTGTTCGCAATTTCGAACACAGGCTAAATATTGGGAGGTTCACATTTGCGAACTATTGTTCGCATTTGCGAATACAGGCAGAATAGTGTCGAGTTCGCATTTGCGAACTATTGTTCGCATTTGCGAACACAGGAACAGTAGTGTCAAGTTCGCATTTGCGAACTATTGTTCGCATTTGCGAACACAGGCACAATAGGGGGGAGTTCGCATTTGCGAACTATTGGTCGCATTTGCGAACTCTGCAGAATAGTGGGGAGTTCGCGTTTGCGAACTATTGTTCGCATTTGCGAACTCTGCAGACCAGTTGCTGACAACAACTTCTAACATGAGAAATTGATCTCGTGGCCTATCCAAAGTTCACCCGAGCCCTCAGGGCTCCAAACCAAATTATGCACACTGACTTAAAAACATCATACGAACTTGCTCGCGCGATCAAATCGCCAAAATAACATCAAAAATCAATAATTCACATCGAATTCAAGCCTAAATTTCTTAAAACTTTCCGAATTGCACATTCGATCTAAAACCCGACCAAACGACGTCCGAATGACCTGAAAATTTGCGGACATATCCAAATTCACATAACGAAGCTACAGAAATTGTTGGAATTCCATTCCGACCCCCGGATAAAAATCTCACCTATCGTTCGGATTCGCCAAAATTTCAACCTTCGGCATTTCAAGACTATTTGAGCTACGGACCTCCAAAATACATTCCAAACGCGCTCCCAACCCCGAAATCACCTAACGGAGCTAATGGAACCATCGGATTTCTGTTCCGAGATCGTCTTAACACTGTTCCGGCTACGGACCATTTTCTAGCTTTAAAGCTCTCATTTAGGGACTAAGTGTCCCAAAATGCTCCAAATTTCAGAACTGACTCTCCCGGCAAACCACAATAGCAGAAATGAACTTAGGGGAATAGTTAAATTGGGGATTGGGGCGTAATTTTTCTAAAACGACAGGTCGGGTCGTTACATCTTCCCACACTTAAAGATTCGTTCGTCCTCGAACGAGCATAGAAAACATACCCGGAGTAGTGAAAAGATGAGGGTACTGGCTGCACATATCCTTCTCGGTCTCCCAAGTTGCCTCCTCGACCGGCTGACCCCGCCAATGAACCTTTACCGAAACGATGTTCTTTGACCTTAGCTTTCTGACCTGCCTGTCTAGAATGGCTACTGGCTCCTTAACATAAGACAGATCCTTGTCTAGCTGAACCGAAGTGAAATCCAACACATGCGACGGGTCACCATGGTACCTCCGGAGCATGGAGACATGAAATACGGGGTGAACTCCGGCTAGATTAGGAGGTAAGGCTTCCCCACTGTCACACCTCCTTTTTTCACACACATACAACGTAAATGTGCCGCTGTTTAATACTACACCCCGAGAAGGGATATAATAATAATCGGGGAAGGAGTTTTTCCACTTAAAGGACAGTCGGAACGAGATTAATTTATTCAATTATTCAGAGTCGCCACTTGGGAAAATAATGGTGTCCCAAGTCACCGGTTAATCCCGAACCGAGGAAATTTATGACTATGTATTACAGTCTGCGAAACTAGAAACCTGGATAAGGAATTCTGTTAACCCGGGAGAAGGTGTTAGGCATTCCCGAATTCCATGGTTTTAGCACGGTCGCTCAACTGCTCTTTTTTGCTTTAATCTGATTTCTTTACATATTTTAACTATGTGCTTTTAATGTTCCGCTTTGCAATTTTAGAAGAATTGCAACGTCACGAAAATACATTTCGAGTCACACCGCAACCAGTACGCCTGTGACTTTAATGTATTTCAGTTTCGTCGAGAGATATATTTGGGTCACATAAATGCGCACCCGTATTTAGGAAAGTAATTTTATTTAAGTCGTGCCTAAAGAGTCTTATCGTGTTGTTAACTTCGGGAAAGACCATGAAATTTACTAAACGGTCCTTCCAAGTCTAAGATTTTCATAAGAATTTATTTGAGGGCCCCGCAATTGTATATTTTGTTTGGCGAGGCTCGTCTCATTATTTTATTTAAGGTCAATCCTAACATGACTATGATTTTCTATGATTTATCTCTAATAATAAAAGAAAGGTCCTAATTACTTTGTTATTTTTTACCTAACTCTTACATTATTGCATAGTTTTTTTATTTACAACAATTTGGGCCTGTTAAAGACATGTTAGAGCCCATTACCTTATTATAGTCATCTGTTTACACCATAATTTCAGTCATTTGTATGACTGATTCACATTAAAAGGACGTGATTCCATTGAGCAAATCTTCATTTTAGCAAAAAAAAAATCGTGATTCCTCTAAAACACTGAACGAAACTTCACTTTTGCAAACAGTTTATATAATCTGTATACTGTTATTAAACTAAACTAACTATCGTAATTAACTAATATACTAAAGTGATTCTCAAATTACTATTTTAAACATAATCGCTGCTTCCAAGCCTAATGCTACACTTTCGATTAAACCTTTCTTAACAACTAAACCATATTTGAGATGTTCTAAATGAGCTAACAAATTTAATATGAGATACATCTGAACAGCTTCATCAAATACAACCAAGCTTATTTATATACTATCAATTTAAATAATTGTTGAACTATAAACCAGTAATTAACTAGCAGGCTAATACCGTATCTATTTTAAAAGTCCAATTATGACTTGCAATTAGAAATCAGTCTTTAAAATCTACTACATATAATCTGCTTATTTTTTATGTACAAAAGAAAACTAAGAGAAAATAGGAAAGAGAAGATTGCAGCAACATAGCTTCAAAACAGCTTTCATTTCCATAAGCTTTGGAGATTTATAAGATGTGTACCTGGTATTAAAAAGAAAGGGGAAGATGAAAAATCAACAGGGCGGTGAAAGTACATCAACAACAACAGTAACAACCAGCAGTAGCTTCAACACCTCAATCCGAAAAATCCCAGCAATATGGAGAAAAACCAGTAAAAATAGAGAAGAAAAATATATTCTGAAATTTCTCTTTGATTTCTCTTTCTATCTTTGAACTCTCTTCAATTCTCAAAAGAAACTCTCAAAAATTGAACATTTGTCCGTGTATACTTTTGTATCCAGGGTGTATATCGAGTGTATACTGCTATTTTTTTCCTTATTGTTTCTTCTCTTCCTATTTTTTCCTCTCTTTTTTCCACCTTTTTTTCATAAATCCTCTCTTCTATTTATAGGCAAGAATTTCGAAAATTTTCAGATTTTTTATTAAAAAGAAAATATTTTTTTAATTTAAAGAAAACCCACTAATCCATGTTTTCCTCTCCTTATTTTCTTCCTTGATTTCCTTGCTCCCCACTACTTTATGTCATGTAATTATGATTATTTTTTGCTAAAAAAATCTGAAATTTTCTTCTTGGGCCAAGGGGTTTTAGGTTGGGTAAGGGTGCTTAGGATTGGGCTTGTAACTTAATTTGCAAGATGGCCCAATCCAATTTTTCTATTTTGTTCTTCTCCATTATTCAACTTCCTAATTAATAAAGCCCAAAATACTAAGATTAATTTCTAAAAATTAAAATTATCTTGAAATACTAATTAACTCATAATAATAATTATCACACAAAATTAAACATTAATAAAAATAAAATTGCACGATTTGGACATTAAATGCTTAAAAAAATGCAAAATACATATTTTTTATGACTTTTCATTTCTGTAAAATAAACTTAATTGTAAACTTGAATTTTATATACATATGCAGCATATTTTTTGTATATTTTATTTATTTAAACAAGCAAATATGCACAGATAAAAATGCAAATAATACAAGAAAAATAACACAAAATTCACAACAATTGCAATAAAACTAAAATTATTTTATTTTGAATCTTTGGGAGTATTTCTCATATAGGGCAAAAATCACGTGCTCACAGCTGCCCCTCTTTGCGCGTAAACACGAAGAGTTTTCGTGCAAAGACAAGTGAGCGGATACGAGCGATTTTTGCCCGTTTGAGCACTCCGTGAGAAGCATTTTTTTTTTCAAAATTTTGACCGAACCTTTGCTTCAAGAGGTTTCCTACATATCCCTGGCTAAAAGGGAATCGGGTCAATGTAGTTCGGAAAATTTTGGTAGCTGGGACTACCAATGAAACTGCGATTTTTTGCTGTTACTGTTGCTGCTGTTGCGGTTACTGCTTGCCGACCTCCTTATTACACCGGGGGAATGTAAAATGAAGAAGTTATTCTAAGCTATGATTCTACAATTACAATTATTCCTATCCTAGCTTTTGTTTGCTTCTCCTTGTCTCTTTTTTCTTTGATTTTTTGAGATGCTGACTCTCCTTTTTTTTGTTGATTTTCTTTCTTGTTTTCCTCTTCTTCTTTTTTTTTGATTTTCAGTGGTACTTCTTGCTCTCGAGCTGAACCTGCTCAAAACAAAACAGCAAACTACTTTTTTTTTTCTTTTTCTGCCCCAGTGTGGGCTTTTAGCTATATAAACCATGATGTGCAGAAATATATTCCCGTATTTGAAGGTGGGCGCCTAACAGAAATTAAACGTGCAATGCGATGCAGAAAAATATTCCCGTATTCGAAGGTGGGCACCTAACAGAAATTAAACGTGCAATGCGATGCAGAAAAGTATTCCCGTATTCGAAGGTGGGCACCTAACAGAATTTAAACATGCAATGCGATGCAGAAAAGTATTCCCGTATTCGAAGGTGGGCACCTAACAGAAATTAAACGTGCAATGCGATGCAGGAAAAGTATTCCCGTATTCGAAGGTGGGCACCTAACAGAAATTAAACGTGCAATGCGATGCAGAAAAAATATTCCCGTATTCGAAGGTGGGCACCTAACAGAAATTAAACGTGCAATGCGATGCAGAAAAGTATTCCCGTATTCGAAGGTGGGCACCTAACGGAAATTAAACGTGCAATGCGATGCAGAAAAATATTCCCGTATTCGAAGGTGGGCACCTAACAGGAAATTAAACGTGCAATGCGATGCAGAAAAATATTCCCGTATTCGAAGGTGGGCACCTAACAGAATTTAAACGTGCAATGCGATGCAGAAAATATTCCCGTATTTGAAGGTGGGCACCTAACGGAATTTAAACGTGCAATGCGATGCAGAAAAGTATTCCCGTACGTGCAATGCGATGCAGAAAAGTATTCCCGTATTCGAAGGTGGGCACCTAACAGAAATTAAACGTGCAGTGCGATGCAGAAAAATATTCCCGTATTCGAAGGTGGGCACCTAACAGAAATTAAACGTGCAATGCGATGCAAAAAAATATTCCCGTATTCGAAGGTGGGCACCTAACAGAAATTAAACGTGCAATGCGATGCAAAAAAATATTCTCGTATTCAAAAGTGGGCACCTAACAGAAATTAAACGTGCAATGCGATGCAAAAAAATATTCCCGTATTCGAAGGTGGGCACCTAACCGAAATTAAACGTGCAATGCGATGCAGAAAAATATTCCCGTATTCGAAGGTGGGCACCTAACAGAAATTAAACGTGCAATGCGATGCAGAAAAGTATTCCCGTATTCGAAGGTGGGCACCTAACAGGAATTTAAACGTGCAATGCGATGCAGAAAAGTATTCCCGTATTCGAAGGTGGGCACCTAACAGAAATTAAACGTGCAATGCGATGCAGAAGAATATTCCCGTATTCGAAGGTGGGCACCTAACAGAAATTAAACGTGCAGTGCGATGCAGAAAAATATTCCCGTATTCGAAGGTGGGCACCTAACAGAAATTAAACGTGCAATGCGATGCAAAAAAATATTCCCGTATACGAAGGTGGGCACCTAACAGAAATTAAACGTGCAATGCGATGCAGAAAAATATTCCCGTAGCCCGAGGACTGGGGAGTGGATTTTAAAAGATGTTACCTTCCTCTTTTTGGTATTTTCTTTTACCAATTATCTCTTGCCTGTGAATTTCTCCACTTATTGGCGAACTTCTCTTTTTGGTGTTTTCTATTTTCCACATTGGTCACATTCACTTTAAAGTGATTAGTGATAATTTGTTCCTGCATGAAACAGAACTTATTAGATATAAACTGCTGGCAACTGGCATCTGCCGTCCCTGCTTCTTATTGCTTTCTTCTTTTTGCTTTTCTCATGTTGTGTAGCTTTCAACTGCTTATCCCTTGCAGACTCTTTTTGTATTTTCTCATTTTTTCCATTTTTGTTTTGTTTTCTTTTCCTTTGGCCATATTTGCCAAGCTTCCTTATTTCCTTCCCAACTCTTCCTTCTTTCTGACCCAGTGTTGTTTCAGCTTTCGTTATCAGGAGCTGGTAGTTAGCTCTCAAAAGGTAAACAATGAAATGCAGAAAAATAAAAGAAAGGTAAGGGCGTTTTGGAGAGATGATAGAACTTATCTGGGTATTTGCCGGCTGATTCCGCTGACCATGCCATGTATTTAAACTCTGACCCAGTTCGTTCCAATCATTATTCTGTCTCCGAATTGTTTCCAGCCCAAACCGATACTATTTTTTGTTGCTTTTCTCTTTTCTGGTAGTCATCACGATCGCCCTACGGTGCCTCGAAAGCTTTTCACCAATAGAACTCTCTCATTTATTCTCTCAACCTCACAATCGCCTCGCAGTGCCTGTTAAGGTTTTCACTAACAAGACTCTTTCATTTTATTTCTCTCAAACTCACAGTCGTCTCATAGTGCCGGTTAAGGTTTTCACCGATGAGACTCTCTCATTTTTCATTATTTCTCATTTTTCCTTTTGTATTTTGTTTTCTTACCACATGTGTTGTCCGATGTTTCGCTCCTCCTTCATTGCATTCGTTATCATTTCGGAATTGATCAGAAGGTCTTTCTTTGGACCGTAACGTGACTTTGGATGGGTTAAGAAAGAAAGGTACAAAGGCTCCAAATCTCACGAGGGTTCAAAGATATTTACAACTCTCGGAATTATTAAACATAACTTCTGCCCCAGGTTTCAATATGTGGGGAATTTTTGGATTTTTTCTTTATTATGACTGAACCTCAGAGAGGCTGCCTACGTACCCTTTCGGGATCAAGTCAGACGTAGTTTATACAACTTCATTAGTTAGATGGATTTCTTTTGACTTTTTCCCGATTTCTTTGTCTTTTTCTCTTTTTTTTTCATCATTTTTCATCATCATTTTTTTTTTGTCATTTTTTCATTTTTTCAATTTCGATCTTATTGTGCTAAAAGCGATTCCGAGAGAGGGATATGAAAGAATATATTCATTAAGGCTCAAGGGGGTTATCAATGGATAAAGTGTTTGGATAGAGAATAAAACGCCTTCGTCATTTCAATTCCAAAATCACAACAAAATACAAAACACATAATTGAAAAGGAATCATACATAGTATCTTTTGGCTGCATCTGAATTGATAGCAATCTCTACGCATTTTCCTTCAACATCTGTTAAATATAATGCCCCATTGGACAACACCCGCGATACCACAAATGGTCCCTGCCAATTTGGCGCAAATTTGCCCTTCGCCTTGGCCCAATACGGTAAAGTAACCCATCGCAACCAAAATGAGCCTATGCCCATTGGAAGCTGTTGGCTCTATCAGTTCAATAACATCTATGCCCCTGTTTCAAATCAAAGAAAAATATGTTAGTTTAAATGCGGTGGTTGGTTGTGGCCTTGAACTTTGATGGCAACTGCTTTCCACTTGAATGCCTTTCCTGTTCACCGACTATCCAAAAATCCATCTTCCTTACTGCATGTATACTGTTCCTTTCTTAACGGATCTCACAAAATCTGATCTTGCAGTCTATGATTCTTTCCATGATTTCATTTGATAACCTTGGTGTTTCTTGACTGACTCTTTCTTTTGTCAGAAGATATACCGCCTCTCTGTTCGAACCCCGTACTTCCATTTGTTATATTTTCCCTGAGTTGGTACTTTGCCGACCCTTGTGTCTTGCATGATCCTCATTGCACATGTTGCTCTTTTGGGCTTAAATCACTGGCCTTGTCATTCCCTGACCTACGACAATTGTCGTGTTGGCTAAATCCCATCTTGTGCAATTGGAAAGCTTGGTGGCAAATTTTGAAATCATTTCTATACTTGTTATGACCTGACTGACTCGATAAGAGGGAGAGTAAAACAAAGTGTGAAGAATAAAGAGAAAGGAAAATACAATTCCTAACAAGAAACCTACAGACGAATGACCTAACGGATTTTGAATACCGACTCTAGCGACCTTGACATGCACTTTTGGCCTTCTCCGTATAGCAAAGTTGATGTTCAACACTTGTTGCAAAGTTCTGCTGTGAAACCGGTCTTCAATACTTCATTTCTTTGATCTGATCCTTAGTCGACTTGCAGCGGCCGTAGGGTTTTCGCCAACAAGCCTCTCTCATTTGATCTTTCTTTCTCTCAACTCACCATCGCCTTACGGTGCCCGTGCGGGTTTTCACCGATAAGACTCTCTCATTTTGACTTCTCTCATCTTGGAGTCTCGTGGTGGTTTGAGTTCTTCATTCTCCTTTGTTCGGACTGGAGTGTTGCCCCTGATGTGATTGACCTTTGTTCGCTTGACTCGGCATTTCTTGAAGATTGATCGGAAGGTTTTCCTTTGGACCGTAATGTAGGCTTTTGGATGGGATATAGAAAAAAGGATATAAAGGCTCAAAAATATTTTATCGTGGGTTAATGATTACAACTTTCGGAACCTTATTCCTTTAAAAAACATAACTTCTGCCCCAGTTTCCTTCTTGGGGGATTTTTTTGGATTTTTCCTTTATTGTGACCTGAACCTCAGTGAGGCTGCCTACGTACCCTTTCGGGATCAAGTCAGACGTAGTTCAGACCATGAGATCACTTCCTTGTTGCGATTTGACTTCTCCCGATTTTCTTTCTTGTATTGCATTTTTTTTTTCTTTTCTTTTTCTTCTTTTTTTTTTCTTTTCTCCATTTGATTTACCCGCTTAATCCTTAATTTTGTTGTTGATTCCGAAAGAGGGATGTGAAAGAAAATATAATATGGCTCAAAGGGGTATCAATGGACGAAGTGTTTGGATAGCCGAAAAAATGCCTTCGTCATTCCAATCTTCAAAACCTACCAAGTACAAACTACACGGTAAAACACCTTTGATTGATTCACATATTTGCCTTCTGTATTTGACGATTCTCAGTGCCATTGGGCAACAATCCTGATACCACGAATGGTTCCTTTAGCTTTGGGGTATTTTTGCCTTTAGCTTTAAACCGTGATGCATTTCCAAGGCATTTCTTTATGTTACGCTTTCCCCAGTATTCACTTGATTCCGGCTTCACAGTATTCCAATATTTCTTTCGAGTATCATTACATCTTTAACATTGTTTCATTGCTAAATTGACTTTTAAAAACAAGCCGAGAATTGTGTGCAAGTCATGTTGCTAAAATCAGTACGAGAAGAATTGTAAAGTGATAAGAAATGGAATGACTAGAAATGACGGGAAACAAAGAGTTGTATTAGACTGATGGGTTGAAACAACAAGATGAACAACAAAACGAGCAGACTAGACTAGAATTACAAACCTAGACAGAACTAAACAAATTTATTACTAAACAAAGCAAAGTGGAAAGATAGAAGGGTTTTGACTCTCAAGACAACGTCCGGATTACAACCCTGAAATAACCCGGGCAAAAGAGATGACACCAAAATATATCACCAAAACTCCAAGAGACGGAGCGCCTTCCCAATTGACAAGCATGGCATCCTAGCCACTTCTTGCGTGTTTTTCATCCGTTGCTCTAATCTCTGCAATCTTTGGGCCATTTCTTCTTGTACCTTCTTTCGGGTAGGCTTCTCAATGTTTGAGTATGAGTGGTACTCGGGAGAGTGGTACTGTTCTTGCTGTATAGCAGATTGTGACTCATGAGAAGGCTGTCCTTGGCCATTGGCCCATGCTTGACGCATTTTGGTCATTTGTTGTTTCAATGTTCTGTTTTCCTCAACCACAGTAGGCCCTTGTTGAGCTTTCTGACCCTGAGTCTCTTCAACACTCATAACAGCTTCGATGTCGGTTATCATTTTCCTTGGATCTTGTTTTCCAATTTACCACAACCAACCACCTCAACTTTCTGGAAAAACGAAACCACCAGGTTAGCAATAAGGTATTCCGCTTATTGATTTCTCTTCTCTTTATTTTTTTTTCTGCTATTTTCTTTTCTTTTTCCCTTTTTGTGGTTTTTTCATTTTTTCCTTCTTTTTTTTTCTTTTTGTAGGTTTTCATTTTTTTTTTCTTTTTGGTTATGGATATGGTCGAATCCTATGTGTATTGCCTACGTATCATGACCCCGCATGAATCGGACCGAGCGTAGTTCTTGCAAATTAATGCAAGAAATAAAGAGATGTTTATTTGATTTTTTTTTTTGAAGGAAAATTATAAAAGCCGACTCCAACTACAAACTCTGATAGATGAAAAACTTTCACACCTTGTGCCGGAGATTTCTACAAGAATAAAAATATTTTTGGTGTCAATTATGACTATTTCTACAAAATTGGCCACATAATGGCTTATTTGACAAAATGACTATTTTTGCAAAATTTATTTAAGAAAGATAAACTTGAAATTTTTTTTTATCATGTGGCTCATGGGGCATCGGTCGGCATCGCCATAAACCAACACAAGACTATTTTTCATAAATTGGCCATGTAATGGCTTATTTGATAAAGTGGATATTTTTGAAAAGTTGAGCGATGACTCAAACTTAATTTTTGCGGATACAGCCTTTCGACATTTCCGCGAGGGAATATTTCAAGGCTGTGTCCAAAAATTATTTACAAATGACTCAAAGTGGCTATTCTTGCAAAAACGACCTTCCGGCGTATTTTTGAGGGACATTCGGCTTATTTTAAGCAAGAATAGCATCACCCGACTTATTTATAATAAAATAAACAAAATTTGACATTTTGTTTTTATTATTTTTGCAAAAGGGGTGTGAACCCCGAGTTGATTTTGCGGCTATGGCCTTGCAACATTTCCACAAGGAATATTTCAAGGCTATGCATGCAAATTATTAGAAATGATTCAAAGTGGCCATTTTGCAAAAACAGCCTTCCGGCGTCCTTTCGGAACATTCAGCTATTTTCAAAAACGGCATCACTTTGATTTTATTGACAAAAACACACACATTTTTTTTGATTTTTTGAAAGGGGTGGTTGGACCCGATGAGGGTTGCCTACGTATCCCACCTAACGGCGAGAATCAAACCTGCGTAGTTCGGTCAGATTAATTGACCAATTATTTCGACAAAATTGTTCCACCTTTTTTTTAAGATTTTCAAATTTTCGGATACCTATTTCCTATAAATCTTACTTTCCTTTCTCTCTTTTTTTTTTCAACAATTTTTCTATCCTCGGGATTTCCGCCGGTCCGCATAACGATCAAGGACAATAAAATGCAACACATAACATGCTCGGTCTTTTTCAATACCGGGTCACCTGTCCTAGACGGACCCAACCCCTGTGTTGAGTCCCCTAAGTCAAATATGATGCATATAATCGTCCTAGACCTATGTTCAAAAATCTTATGGTTTCATAGAGTGCTAGACCGTGTACCCGAGCGGACAACTCGAATCGAGGAGGGGCTACGTACCGGTGACCCGCGGAGTCAATCGGCTTTGTAACTTATCCGGCCTCTATTTTCTTAATTTAAGGTGACTTTAACAGAAAGGGGAGTCTCAACCAGTAAGCACATCCCCGGAGGTGAAGAGAGAAAGGTTTTCGGCACAATTTTATATACAATCCATATAATATCAAAGCGATAAAGCACATAGCATGTTGTTCAAATCATATAACGAAGTCAAACAATAACGTGAACGGCAATTCTAAAGAGCTCGAGTTCTTAAACCCTGAAACCGAAGTTCGGGGTTGGGATTCCCCAGCAGAGTCGCCAGAGCTGTCACACCTCCATTTTTACTACCCCACTTTTGGGAAAATAAGCATATAAATACGCTCGTAGGGTATACCCCGACGCTCAAATATCCGAAATGGATAAAATAACGTAAGGGAAGGAGTTTTTCCAATTAAAGGACAATCGGTTCGGGATTTTATTTGTGATCAATCAGAGTCGCCACTTGGGAATGATAATGGTGTCCCAAGTCACCGGTTAATCCCGAATCAGAGGAATTTTGACTCTGAAAAATGCCTGCGAAGCAAAGATCCGGATAAGGAACTCTGTTAACCCAGGAGAAGGTGTTAGGCATTCCCGGGTTCCGTGGTTTTAGCACGGTCGCTCAATTGTCGTTCCCGACTTTTGTTTGACTTAATCACAGATTTTAACAACGTATTGTGCCTTTTACTTAAACATTATTTTTATGGAATTTGCGGTATCGCGAAAACACGCCTCGAGTCATACCGCAACCAGTACGCCTATGACTTTCGGTGTATTTCAGCTTTGCCGAGATTTGGATTTGAGTCGCACCAAGTGCACACTCGTTCAATGGAAGGTATATTAAAATCGTGCCCTAAATAACGTCTATCGGCTTTTAACTTTTGTGAGAGGCTATGGAATTTGCTATTAGCCTCTCCGGATCTACTATATTATCTTATTACTAAATGGGGGCCCCGGTGTTTGTTATTCGGGCAAGGCTCGTCCCAATTTTCATTAAAGGATTCAATACTAGTATTTGGCTATGTTTTCTATATTTGTTTTTTCCTTAATCGTATTTCTAATATTAAAAATTCCGGGCCCGTAATTTTTGTTGTTTATTGGGCCTGGACTCTTTGATCATTTAAACGGATCCGCAAAGGGCCTGCCCAGGCCTTAAAACCCAGACAGCCTTCAGGCTTGTGCTTGGCAGCATAGCCAATTTATCAACATAGTTCAGGCCTTCACTGTATGATAGGCCCAAACCAGGTTTATGGTAACAGTAGCAGATAAACGGTACAGAATGCATAATAAAAACAGACACTTAAAATTAAGAATGAAATTGAATTACTTTTATTTATCAGATGAAAAAGAAAACCACGGTACAAGATCATCAATACTAACACTAGGTTACAACTAACTGATGCATATGTGATTGAACTATTTTTATTCTAACTCAACTTATTCTAGGCATTGTTACAAAACTAGTTGCAAATGATTTGCTAATTCTTCTGACTATTTTTCTCTTTGAAATTTGTGGATATCTCGAGGCTAATTCACTGATATGTTTAAACATTGCTATTAATACAAGCCAAACTTATTCGATATTACTAAGCTAGTTTTACTCCACATCTGGTTGTTTTCTTTTGAACTTATTCCAACTCTAAAATTGATTAACAAAACAGATTAGCTAAGTGAGCTTGTTATTATGAATGCATGCGAGAGAATTGATTGACTGTTGTTTTAATGGTTTTTCCTATTTAACTAAGTGATTCCTAACCACGACTATACTATACTACTACTATTATATTAGCTATTACAATGTTTTTGTATTCTTTGTTTTTCGGATATTACCTACTGCTATTCTACAGCTAAAAATTACTACAGATCTATGCTAATGTTGAATAGTTATGAAGAAACTTAGAATACAACAAAGCATCATGACATATGAATCACACTTGAACTTCATTTATACTTCAGCAATTCCATTACAGCTTCAAAGGATAAAAAGGTGTACCTGGTTTTGAAGGGAATGGAAGATGAAAAATCAACATGGCGGTGAAAATACAGCAACAACAACAGTAACAACCAGCAGTAGCTTCAACACCTCAATCCCGAAAATCCCAGCAATACGGAGAAAAACAAAAACCAATAAAAAATAGAAAAGAAAAATATATTCCAGATTTTCTCTTTGTTTTGTCTTTCTAGCTTTGAACTCTTTTCAATTCTCAAAAGAAACTCTCAAAAATTGAATTTTTTGCCGTGTATACTTCGATGTCCAGAGTGTATATCGAGTGTATACCACAGCAGAGAATTTTTTTATTTTTTCTTCTCTTCCTATTTTTCCTCTCTTTTTTCCCCCTTTTTTTCATAAATCCTCTCTTCTATTTATAGGCAAGAATTTCGAAAATTTTCAGATTTTTTATTAAAAAGAAAATATTTTTTTAATTTAAAGAAAACCCACTAATCCATGTTTTCCTCTCCTTGTTTTCTTCCTTGATTTCCTTGCTCCCCACTACTTTATGTCATGTAATTATGATTATTTTTTGCTAAAAAAATCTGAAATTTTCTTCTTGGGCCAAGGGGTTTTGGGTTGGGTAAGGGTGCTTAGGATTGGGCTTGTAACTTAATTTGCAAGATGGCCCAATCCAATTTTTCTATTTTGTTCTTCTCCATTATTCAACTTCTTAATTAATAAAGCCCAAAATACTAAGATTAATTTCTAAAAATTAAAATTATCTTGAAATACTAATTAACTCATAATAATAATTATCACACAAAATTAAACATTAATAAAAATAAAATTGCACGATTTGGACATTAAATGCTTAAAAAATGCAAAATACATACTCCCTCCGTTTCAATTTATGTGAACCTATTTCCTTTTTAGTCCGTGCCAAAAAGAATGACCTCTTTCCTTATTTGGAAATAATTTACCTTTATGCAATGATTTATAGCCACACAAAATAAAGGTGCCTCATTTTACACCACAAGATTAAAAGTCTTCTCTCTTTTCTTAAACTCCGTGCCCAGTCAAATGGGTTCACATAAATTGAAACGGAGGGAGTATTTTTTATGACTTTTCATTTCTGTAAAATAAACTTAATTGTAAACTTGAATTTTATATACATATGCAACACATTTTTTGTATATTTTATTTATTTAAACAAGCAAATATGCACAGATAAAAATGCAAATAATACAAGACAAATAACACAAAATTCACAACAATTGCAATAAAACTAAAATTATTTTATTTTGAATCTTTGGGAGTATTTCTCTTATAGGGCAAAAATCACGTGCTCACAATAGGCAACCTCCCTAATACGCCTCAAAATCTCAAAAGGACCAATAAATCTGGGACTCAGTTTCCCTTTCTTCCCAAACCTCATAACGCCCTTCATGGGCGAGACTCGAAGCAGAACCCGCTCACCAACCATAAAAGCCACATCGCGAACCTTCTTGTCCGCATAACTCTTCCGTCTAGACTGGGGTGCACGAAGTCTGTCCTGGATCACCTTGACCTTGTCCATTGCATCCTGAACCATATCAGTACCTAGCAGCCTGGCCTCACCCGGCTCAAACCAACCCACGGGAGACCTGCACCTCCTACCATATTGGGCCTCATACGGTGCCATCTGAATACTGGACTGGTAGCTATTGTTATAAGCAAACTCCGCCAGTGGCAGAAGTGATCCCATGAACCTCCAAACTCAATCACGCACGCACGGAGCATATCCTCCAAAAAACTGAATAGTGTGCTCGGACTGACCATCAGTCTGGGGGTGAAACATTGTGCTCAGCTCTACCCGAGTACCTAACTCCTGCTGTACGGCTCTCCACCCGGACGCTGATGCTCGTACTTCACTTGTTGACAGTTGAGGCATCTAGAAACATAGTCAACTATATCTCTCTTCATCCGCCTCCAGTCGCTCCGATGAATATGTAGTGCTCACCAGTATAAAATAGGAGGACTTAGTCAGCCGATCCACAATGACCCAAATGGAATCAAACTTCCTAACCGTCCGTGGAAGTCCGGATACAAAGTCCATGGTAATGCGCTCCCATTTCCACTCGGGAATCTCAATCTGCTGCATCAATCCACCCGGACGCTGATGCTCATACTTCACCTGCTGGCAATTGAGGCATCTAGAAACATAATCAACTATATCCCTCTTCATCCGCCTCCACCAGTAATGTTGTTTCAAGTCCTGATACATCTTCGCGGCTCCCGAATGGATGGAATACCGCGAGCTATGGGCCTCTGCTAGAATCAGCTCTCGAAGATCCTCTACATTGGGCACACAGATGAACCCTTGCATCCTCATAACTCCATCATCTCCGATGGTAACATTTCAAGCATCACCACGCAGAACTCTATCCTGAAGGACAAGCAAATGAGGGTCGTTGAACTGATGCTCCCTGATGCGGTCAAATAGAGAAGACCGAGAAATCACACAAGCCGGAACCCGACTGGGCTCTGAAAGATCCAGTCTAACAAACTGTCTGGCTAAAGCCTGAACATCCATCGCCATAGGCCTCTCCGAAGCCGGTAGATACGCCAAACTCCCCAAACTCTCTGCCCGACGACTCAAGGCATCGACAACCACATTAGCCTTGCCTGGATGATAGAGAATAGTAATATCATAGTCCTTCAGTAGCTCCAACCATCTCCTCTGACGCATATTCAGGTCCTTCTGCTTAAGCAAGTGCTGCAAGCTCCGGTGATCGGTGTAGATCTCACAAGGAACCCCATATAAATAATGACGCCAAATTTTCAAGGCGTGAACAATGGCAGCTAGCTCCAAATCATGAACAGGGTAATTCTTCTCATGCACCTTCAGCTGTCTCGACGCGTAGGCAATCACCCTACCGTCCTGCATCAATACCGCACCGAGTCCAACTCGTGAGGCATCACAATATACAGTATAGGACCCCGAACCCGTAGGCAACATCAATATAGGGGCCGAAGTCAAAGCTGTCTTGAGCTTCTGAAAGCTCGCCTCACACTCGTCTGTCCACTGAAAAGGGGCACCCTTTTGGGTCAATCTAGTCATAGGTGCGAGACTCAAAGCAGAACTTCTCTACGAAACGACAGTAATAGCCCGCCAAACCAAGGAAACTGCGAATCTCAGTAGCGGAGGAGGGTTTGGGCCAACTCCGCACGGCCTCCACCTTCCTCGGATCTACTCGAATACCATCACTCGACACCACGTGGCCCAAAAATGCCACTGAACTCAACCAGAATTCACATTTAGAGAACTTGGCATATAGCTGCTTCTCCCTCAGAATCTGAAGCACTAACCTCAAATGCTGCTCGTGCTCTTCCCGGCTCCGAGAATATACTAGAATATCATCAATGAAGACAATCACGAACGAGTCCAGATAAGGCCTGAACACACTGTGCATCAAATGCATAAATGCTGCTGGGGCATTAGTCGACCCAAAAGACATCACGAGGAACTCATAGTGACCATACCGGGTCCTGAAGGCAGTCTTCGGGATATCTGGCTCCCGAATCTTCAGCTGGTGATACCCAGAGCGCAAATCAATCTTAGAAAACACCTGTGCGCCCTGTGGCTGGTCAGATAAATCATCAATACGGGGCAAAGGATACCGGTTCTTCACTGTAACCTTGTTCAGCTGACGATAGTCAATACACATACGCATAGAACCGTCCTTTTTCTTTACAAACAATACAGGAGCACCCCAAGGCGAAACACTGGGTCGAATAAAACCCTTGCCCAATAACTCCTGTAACTGATCCTTCAACTCCTTCAACTCGGGAGGAGCCATACGGTACGGTGGAATAGAAATGGGCTGAGTGCCCGGCAATAAGTCAATAGCAAAGTCAATATCTCTGTCGGGCGGCATGCCCGGAAGATCAGCTGGAAATATATCAGCAAAGTCACGTACCACATGAACAGAATCAATAGAGCGAGTGTCAATACTGACGTCCCGCACATAGGCTAGATAAGCAGCACACCCCTTCTCAACCATACGCTGAGCTCTGAGAAAAGAAATAAAACGGCTAGAGGTGTGATCTAGAGTACCACTCCACTCAATACGTGGAATGCCTGGCATAGCCGACGTCACGGTCTTGGCGTGACAATCAAGAATAGCATAATGTGGCAACAACCAGTCCATGCCCAGAATAATATCAAAATCGACCATCCCGAGCAACAATAGATCCGCTCTGGTCTCAAAATCACAAATGGTAACCAAACACGACCGATATACACGGTCCACGACCAAAGAATCACCCACCGGAGTGGAAACATAAATGGGGGCACTCAAAGAATCCCGAGGCACACCCAGATGAGAAGCAAAGTAAGAAGACACATATGAAAAAGTGGAACCAGGGTCGAATAGAATCGATGCCTCCCTGTGACTAACCAGAATAATACCTGTGATAACAGAGTCAGATGCAACAGCCGCGGCGCGATCAGGAATAGCATAGAATCTGGCATGTCCCCCTCTCGAGGGCGGCCTCCGGAACTCCGACCCCCGCCCCCGGGCCGGGCCGGGCAGGTGGAGTGGCAGCCGGGGCCGGAATGATAGCCCGCTGGCCCCGAGAACCACGCGGATGCCGTGATGACCGATGAGGGGCTCCTCTCCCGCGCCCGGGGCACTCCCTAACCAGGTGGCGAGTATCCCCGCACTCAAAACAAGCTCTGGGAGGACGCGGTAGATGTGACTGACCGACCTCACCCCCACTAGTCTGACCCCTGGAAGGACCCCGCGCAGGAGGTGCACTGGAAACTGGGGGAGCATAATAAGGCTCCTGAGGTGCTGGAAGACCTGGAGCACTACCGGCTGCGGGCAATGCTGAGTGAACTAGTCGGCCAGAATAACCTCTGCCAAAGCGACCGGCTGATGAAGTGCGGGCACCAGAGAAATGACCCGACTCACGAGACCTCTTGGCATCTCTCTCTCTCCGCTCTCTAGGGAGCATACTCTCGATCCTCTTGGCAATGCTAACTGCCTGCTGATAAGATATATCTGTCTCCAAGCTCTCTGGCCATGCTGGATCGGATAGGTGGAACAAGGCCCTCAATAAATCACCGCACTCTCTCCCAAACCGTGGCTACCAAAGCCGGTGCATGCCTGGCTAGACGGGTGAAACTGATAGCATACTCCGATATTGACATGGAGCCATGTCGCAACCGCTCAAACTCCGAGTGCCAAGAATCCCTCAGGCTCTGTGGAACAAACTCCCTCAAAAGCAGATCTGAAAATTGCGTCCAAGTCAATGAAGCAGACTCCCCCGGACTATCCAACTCATACGTGCGCCACCAATCATAAGCGGCCCCACGAAACTGAAAAGCAGTGAAAGAAACCCCGCCGGTCTCCACAATCCCCATAGTACGAAGAATACGATGACACTCCTCTAGAAAACCCAATGCATCATCCGAAGCCAAACCACTAAACACCGGAGGGTCATATTTCTTGAACCTCTCCAATCTACGCCGCTCGTCCTCGGAGGCAGCTGGTCCACCTCCGGGCCGTGCTGGGGCGGCAGGAGGCATAACCAAAACATCCGGAACCTGTCCCACTAGCACACGCTGCTCCGGTGTAACGGCCGCGGGAGTCCGGGCCCTCCCCCGGCCCGAGATGTAGCGCGCGACGAGAGGAAGCGATCCCGCTCGAGCTAAAGTGGTATACATATTCATGAACCGGGCCGGGGTCTCCTATAGTGTTGGAGTAGTAGCAGCCGTAGTCGGTGTACCAGTGCTCGCGCTCCAACCTCGGTCTACCCTGTGGCACCTCAGCGGCAGCGCGCGCGGGTGCTGCGGCTGCACCTCGGGCGCGTCCTCGTCCTCTACCTCGGCCCCGGCCTCTGACGGCGGCAACAGGGGGCGCGGGTACCTGATCATCGCGGTTAGCTCGTGTCCTCACCATCTGTGAGAGAATAGAAAGAAGTAGTTTAGATTTTTTGATGCCAAAAATGTCGCACGACAAGGAATCCAAAATAAATGAAGAGTTTCCTAAACAGTTACATAGCCCCTCGTAGATAAATACAGACGTCTCCGTATCGATCAGCGAGACTCTAAGTAACCGGTCTGTGTCCCGTGACTCCTATGAACCTAGAGCTCCGATACCAACTTGTCACGACCCTAGTTCACCAATTGTGAACATGTCGTGATGGCACCCAGTCCCCACGACTGGGTAAGCCTAACACGTTGCGGAATATACAAGTTATAAACACTTAAATAAGAAACAACGGAAAAATGTAGCATAAAAGATATGTAATCCGTGCCACTTGGCACATACATCCGTCACACAATGAATAAAACACTACCAAGATCTGGAACCCCACGGTAACACAGACTAAAAGAGAAATACAACTGTGGCTCTATGTGTAAAGAGTATCTAACAACGACATGAAGAAAAATGTCAACTAGTACTACTAGAATAGAAGGGAAGCCTCCGGATCCGCGGACGTAGCGGATCATACCTCGAAGTCTCCCAGAAAGCTGCGGAATCACCTAGTACGAGCCTGCTCTGATGTACCTGGATCTGCACAACAAAAGTGTGCAGAAGAGTAGCATGAGTACACCACGGCGGTACTCAGTAAGTGCCAAGCCTAACCTCGATGGAGTAGTGACGAGGAAGGTCAGGGCCCTACTGAGAAGCAATAATATAGTGATAATAACAATAATAAACAGTTTAAATGCTAATAATTTCCGCAATAACAACAATAGAATGATTACTGCAATCGTCTACAATTTAGCTAACAACAAATAACCAACTCAATAAAAATAAGTCCAGGACCTGTGGGAATTGAACCCACAGTCCCATTAACAGCACCCCTGGGTCTCCGGGAATCGAACCCGCAGCCCCGTAGTCCACATTTCAATAATCTCAGGATCTCGGGAATCGAACCCGTAGTCCACATTTCAATAATCTCGGGATCTCGGGAATCGAACCCGTAGTCCATATTTCAATAATCTCGGGATCTCGGGAATCGAACCCGTAGTCCACATTTCAATAATCTCGGGATCTCGGGAATCGAACCCGTAGTCCACATTTCAATAATCTTAGGATCTCGGGAATCAAACCCGTAGTCCACATTTGAATAATCTCGGGATCTCGGGAATCGAACCCGTAGTCCACATTTCAATAATCTCGGGATCTCGGGAATCGAACCCGTAGTCCACATTTCAATAATCTCGGGATCTCGGGAATCGAACCCGTAGTCCACATTTCAATAATCTCGGGATCTCGGGAATCGAACCCGTAGTCCACATTTCAATAATCTCGGGATCTCGGGAATCGAACCCGTAGTCCACATTTCACAGCAAGTAAAGGAATACACAGAGAGAAGTATAATATGCTTAACTATAACTTCGCCGATAAACAGCGCCAGCGATTACCAAGAAAAAACTCAAGCAAGACAATTAGGCAACTAGACAGTTAAATACTACCAAATCATGCTTTTCTAACTGCTACCGGGTAGGAATATTACTCTTTAAACATTTTAAGTAAAGTATGTATTCAAATACCAGCGCATGTACACGCCCGTCACCTCGCGTACAAGGCATTTAAAATATCACATAATATCCTAGGGGTGAAAGTCCCCCACACGAGGTTAGACAAGCCACTTACCTCAATGTTTACGAACAATTCAATCCGTGGCAATGCCCTTTTCCTTTCAAATTTGGCTCCAATCCAATCGTATCTATACACAATTGAATTAATATCATCAATACTACTCAACAAACAAATTCCTAAGGCCAATTATAACTTTTACAACATTCTGCCCGGAATAGTGAATTTCGACCCCGGGCCCACATGGTCGGAACTCGGGGTTCGGACCAAAATTCGGTTACCCATCCCCCCACGAGTTCAAGTATATGATTTGTTTCAAAATCGGACCTCAATTCGAGGTCCAATTTCCCAATTTATGAAAAACCCTATATTCTACCAAAAACAAGAAATTCTACCATGAAAACCTTTGATTTCTATTGAAAAACATGTATAATGATGTTAAGAATTGAAAGAATTAAGTAAAAAGTGACTTACAATTGTTTTGAAGAAGAAGGAATCCGTGAAGAATCGCAAATGGGTGTTTTTGGGTTGTGAAATGTGAAGATTGAAGCTGGAAATCGTGATTTACAGGTCTCTGTGTTCGCATTTGCGAACATGGGTTCGCAATTGCGAATCCCGACCAATTTCTGGAGTTTGAAAAATAAGCTAAGGCTGGGAAGTTTGCATTTGCGAACTTTTGTTCGCATTTGCGAAGCCAAGGCAAAACTAGGAAGTTCGCATTTGCGAGCTATTGTTCGCAATTTCGAACACAGGCTAAATATTGGGAGGTTCGCATTTGCGAACTATTGTTCGCATTTGCGAACACAGGCAGCAGAATAGTGTCGAGTTCGCATTTGCGAACTATTGTTCGCATTTGCGAACACAGGCACAATAGTGTCAAGTTCGCATTTGCGAACTATTGTTCGCATTTGCGAACACAGGCACAATAGGGGGAGTTCGCATTTGCGAACTATTGTTCGCATTTGCGAACTCTGCAGAATAGTGGGGAGTTCGCGTTTGCGAACTATTGTTCGCATTTGCGAACTCTGCAGACCAGTTGCTGACAACAACTTCTAACATGAGAAATTGATCTCGTGGCCTATCCAAAGTTCACCCGAGCCCTCGGGGCTCCAAACCAAATATGCACACCGACTTAAAAACATCATACGAACTTGCTCGCGCGATCAAATCGCCAAAATAACATCAAAAATCAATAATTCACATCGAATTCAAGCCTAAATTTCTTAAAACTTTCCGAATTGCACATTCGATCTAAAACCCGACCAAACGACGTCCGAATGACCTGAAAATTTGCGGACATATCCAAATTCACATAACGAAGCTACAGAAATTGTCGGAATTCCATTCCGACCCCGGATAAAAATCTCACCTATCGTTCGGATTCGCCAAAATTTCAACCTTCGGCATTTCAAGCCTATTTGAGCTACGGACCTCCAAAATACATTCCAAACGCGCTCCCAACCCCGAAATCACCTAACGGAGCTAATGGAACCATCGGATTTCCGTTCCGAGATCGTCTTAACACTGTTTCGGCTACGGACCATTTTCTAGCTTTAAAGCTCTCATTTAGGGACTAAGTGTCCCAAAATGCTCCAAATTTCAGAACCGACTCTCCCGGCAAACCACAATAGCAGAGAAATGAACTTAGGGGAACAGTTAAATTGGGGATTGGGGGATAATTCTTCTAAAACGACAGGTCGGGTCGTTACAACATGGTGCTGCTTCAGCTCACTGAGGACATGACCCTCGATAGGAGAGTGTGGATGTCAAGGATTAAGGTAGAAGGTTAGTTGGTAGTTTATAGTTGTTCACCGATAGTCTTAGTAGTATGCATGTCACTTCATATTCTTAGATTTTATTATGTTATGTGATTTGTTTGCCTCAAGTATTATTTTCCATGTTGCTATTATTTGGTGTCATTTATTTATTTATTTTATCTTTCATCTTTCTTTTTCTCTTGTTTTCCTCTTTTTCTTCTTGCCTTTCTTAAGCCGAGGGTCTATTGGAAACTCTTATTACACTGTATCTTCCAGCCCGCTTAAAATATAATTCTTGCATACCAAATCTGAATGCTTCTATGCCTCAACGACGAGAAAGCGTTCAGTTTCTGGAGTTTCGTCGGACAACACAAGAACATCTTCCTTGATGAACTTCTGGAGACATAGAGTAGTCAAATAGAAGAACATATTTTGTTGCCAGCGCTTGAAATCAATCCCAGAAAATTTTTTGGGTTTCTCCGCAGGTGCCAATGCTGCCGGAGTCATTCGACTTGTTGAGGCATTAGCAATCACCATTAGAACAGCTTGGTTATCATTCTCATTAGTCATTTCTATAAAAAAAAATGACACAAATATTAAAATCACGTAGATTTTAAAAGAGTACAAAACCACAAACGTTTTACTCTTCCAGAAACAGTAAAAATAAATACAAAAATATAAATTAAATTCTTTAAGCTTGTTATTACACTGTATTTATAAAATAATTCTAGAAATATAAATAAATACAAACAACAATATGCATAAACAGAATGAAGAAACCAATTCGAGCCCACTGAATTCACAGTGTTTCCTTAAGAAATTTAATCCCCTCCTAGTACCTAAGGTTATGGATCATTTCCTCCCAGGATAGAACGAATTACACACTGCTGTAGTGGTACTTCAAACCCCAGTGTTTTAGCGAACACAAAGTTCGGTAGCAAATCACACTTACTTTCGCTTTGTTTGATGCTAAAAGTATGCAGAAGAAAGAGAGAAAACTCATAAAATCGTAGTGAAATTTTGAGCAGAATAGTGTTGTATTTTATAGCCAAAAGTTGGACTGAAATCTGAAGAGTCTCTTCAGAATGGCTGTTTCTGCAAAACTGCCACAGCACAAATGCCATTGCATAAATGGCTATTTACTCAATAATAAAGAGGGAAAATTGATGGGTATTTAAGTTTCTGTTACAAAAACAGAAAAACTGAAATTTGGATTTAATATTAATATTTATTTAATATTAATATTCAGTTATTAAAATAAATATTTAATAACATTTTTGTTAATATTTTAATATTAACAAATAAATTTGGTCCAAAAAGTTAATCAATCGATCATTTGACCAAATTCAAAGCCGAAGCCGAAGCCGTAGCCATAGCCGTAGCCGTAGCTGAGCCGAGCCGAGCCGAACGAGTGGCGACGACGACGGTGTGAGGCTTGCTTTCTTCTCAACTCTTTAAGAGCTAGAAGAAGAGCAATTGCTTATATACCCATAAAAAACCTCTTCCTCTTCCAATATGGGACAATGTCCATTACCAAGGAGGGGGAAATTGAAATTGCATTCAAAATTTCATTTCCCTCCATTTCCCATTCACCCTCTTTTAAATATTTAATATATTAATTAAATATTAAACCCAACAGAAACAACATCTCTACCTGAGTTAGGTAGGGGTAAGATTTGCATACATACTAACCCCACAAACCCCACTTGTTAGATCAAACTGGGTTTGTTATTATTGGTGGTGTAAATATAAGATTATGATACTTTTTAATATAAAATAAAGAAATAAATAGATATTATAATTAGTGTTAGAACTGAATAAGGCAAAAAGAAAACGAAAATGTTAGTACCATTTTCTTGGTTAATCTAAATCTCACTTAGCACTAATTACCCCTCCTTTCACTTCTTCTTTACTTAAAAGTCTTAAACCATTACGCAAAAAGAATACTTTTAACAATTAAAACAAAAAAGAGAGAATAAGGCCTCATTTGTTTTTTTTAAGATTAAGACGTGTGGATCTGAATACACATCTGAATATCAAGATGTGTATTAAGTTTAAGACATCTGAATCTGAATACACATCTGAATATATTAAGATGTGTATTAAGATCTGAATACTAAATAATTAAGACTGTTTGATTTTTTACATCTGAATATATAAAATTTATCTCTATTTAAAAAATTAATAAACACAAAATTCAAATGAAATACTAACTAATCTAATATTTTATCAATAAAATTTATAGTTTTTAAAAATATGATAGTTGTGGTGGTGATGGTTATCGGGTGAATACCGATTAGCAACTGTGGATGGTGGTAGTATTGGTTGATGATAGGTGTTCATGCTAGTAACTAGTAGCTATTGGTAGTGGTGGCGATTATGTTTCAGGATGGTGATGGTGGTGGTGGCTGATAATAGTTAATAATGGCGGGTGGTGGTAGTAGTTGTGACTGAGGAAGATGGTGGGTGGGTGGTGGTAGGTTATAATGATCGGCAGTGTCGGCCATGGTTGTTAGTGGTGATGAGGTGGTCAATTGTGTTAGTTGAGGTGGATGAGTGTTGATTGTGGGTGATGGTGGTCAAAGTGGTGGTGATAGTGGGCGGTGATGGTCAATAATGGTGGCGGCTATGATTGATGATGATGGTGGCATGGTGGTGGTGATGGTGGTGGTGAGATTGGTTGAGTATGATGGTGGTGGTGGCATGGTGGTAGTTGATAATGGTAGGCGGTGACAACAGTTAATAATAAATATATGATAGTATCTTAATGAAATTAAGTCGCTGTTATAGATCTGAATCATACAGACCTATTCAGACCTATTAAGTGGTTGTGAAGTAAAAAAAACACACTTATTGATTAAGATCTGAATTATTAAAATTTAGACTTTAAAAACAAACGCACTTAATGTCTGATATCTGAATAATTAAGATTCAGACCTCCATTAAGTGCAAACAAATGAGACTGCATTAAGTGCAAACAAATGAGACCGAAGACTAACTATTTTGAATGGAACTCCGGGTCAAATGGGCAACCCGAAACTGTAACAACCCGGCCCGTCGTTACGGGAATTACCACCCTGTTACCTTGCATTTACATATCTTATGCTTTTATATCAGTATTAGAATATATCGGGTGAGTTAGGAGTGATTCGGGTTGAAAATGAAACAAATAGCATGCTTGAAGGAAGCTTGAATATGGGAAGTCAACCTAGAGTTGACTATTGAGTTAGAATGCTCGAAACCAGATTCCGATGATTCGACTAGTTTTGGGGGATCATTTATGACTTAGGAGAGCAATCGGAATTGAATTCGGAGGTCCGGTGTAGTTTTAGGCTTGAATTGGCGAAGGTTGAATTTTGGCGGAAATCGGATGGTAGGTGAGATTTTGATCCGGGGGTCGGAATGGAATTCCGACAATTTCTGTAGGTTCGTTATGTGATTTTGGATATGTCTGCAAATTTTCAGGTCATTCGGACATTGTTTGATCGGGTTTTGGATTGAATGTTAGTTTTGAAAGTTTTGAAGAAACTTAGGCTTGAATTCGTGTGGAAATGGTGATTTTGATGTTTAGGATGGTATTTTTATGATTGGAATAAGTCTGTATCATGTTTTGGAGTATGTTGGTGGTTTTCGTTGGGGTCCCGGGGGCCTCGGGAGGAATCCGGGGGTCCAAACGGACCATTTTTGGAAAAAATGAGAAGGCTGGTTGTTGTCATAAATGCATCAGGAATTTTGCTCTCCGCGATCGCGGGGCGGGAGATGCGATCGCGTAGGGTTAGGGGCTAGACCAATGCAATCGCAGGAGCACCAGTCGCGATCGCGTAGAGTTAACCGGGTAGCCATCGCGATCACATGAGCACCTATGCGATCGCATAGGAGAGAAATGGGGTCCAGGGAATTTGTGCTACGCGATCGCAGGAAAAGAGACGCGATTGCGTGAGGCCGGCTTTTTGAACATCGCGATCGCGTGAGGCGCGTCGCGATCGCGTAAGGTTAAATGTTCTGGCAGTGAATTAAATCACAGAACAGAGGGCTCGCGGGTTTACACCCCCAAAACACAATTTTGAGCCCTAGAGAGAAGAAGACTCGAGGAAAATACTGAGAAATCATCGGGTATTCGTCGGAGGTAAGATTCTTGACTCAAAGACATCATTTTATGGTAGAATTAACATTAATCTTCATGAAATTGGGTAGAAATCTTGAAGAATTGTGGCCTAGGTATTGAAAACGGGATTTTGCGTTTTGGAAGGCCATTTGAGCTCCGATTTTGATAAATTTTATATGCACGGACTCGTGGCGAGACGAGGATCGCGTTGGTACTAATTTTGGAAGTTTCTGAGCAGTGGGGTCCGGGGTCGGGTTTTACCAACTTAGTGTATTTATGCGAATTTCATGTAAATTGAAATGGGTTATGATTCTTTGACCCGTATTTGATTTAATTATTGTGGTTTGATTAGATTCTACGCACAAGGGAGCTAAATTCAAAGGAAAGGGCATCGCAGACGAGTCTATGGCCGGCTAGAGGTGAGTAGTTTGTGTATATGGTAGCCTGAGGGTTCGAAACCCCGACTTAGCACATTGTGACGCTAGTAGGGCGTGGCTCGCACCCGTGGTAGGTGCGAGATTGATTATGATTGGGGATTGAGACTTGGTCCATCCCGGATGTAAATGATATGCTATTAGTGTTGGAAATACACTGTATTTGATATATTTGTGGGCGATAAGCCTTGTTTGGGGCCTTGTGCCGACCTGTAGCGTCCTTTGAGGACAACATTTATGTGATAGCTATATTTGCTTAAATAACTGATCTCAATCCTGAAAATTGAAATCACAGTATTGATATGCTAAGTCAACGGCTTTTGCAAATTTAATAAAGTTAAAGTATTTTTCATGAATTATGAACTGAAAACTGGAATTTAGATAAATGAATTGTTCTGTGGCTTATCTGATTTATGTGGACTGAGGATGGATCGGGCTGCACGCTGTAGTGGTTGATGTGAGGATCGGGCTGCATGCCGCAGCAGTATTGCGCTTGGGCTGTAGGAGCCCCTCCGGAGTCTATACACACCCCCAGTGAGCGTCGTCGACGTTAAATAGATCGGGCTACACGCCGTAGCGGTTACGTGTTTTGCATTGCATTTTTATTTGTTGAATTACTCTATGGTAGCTATATTGTACTGTTGATGCTAGTTCGTAGTAGGAATCGAACTGTAGTTTAGCTTCATTATGTGTTATTCTGTGGATTTCTTATTTTCAGCTACTTGGATATATTTATTACTCACTAAGTACTTAGTACTCACCCCTACTCCCTGTACCTTTTGTGTGCAGACTCAGGTACTCAGGAGCAGTAGACAGGCATTTCCAGCGTTTGTAGTGTCATATCGAGTTGCTGAGGTAGCTGCCTACGTTCGCAGAACCTAGCTTCTCCTTTCATTTCCAGTTGTTATTTTGTATTTTGTATTCAGACTTGAGTATTTCTATATAGTATTCTCTATTCCTGTTGGGTTTTGTTAGAGGCTCTAGACTTGTGACTCCGGATCTTTGGGAGTGTCAGGTATTTTGTTCATTATTATTATTATTGGAGTTCTTTGACTCATATATTCTTCTTGGAATGTCCATTTGAGACTGATAGTCGTTGCGATAAGTAATAGTTGGTCTGGCTGGCCTAGCTTAATTGTTGGGCGCCATCACGACCGGATTTGGGTCGTGACAAGTTGGTATCAGAGCCTAGGTTATTAGGACTCGCGAGTCATGAGCCGGTTTAGTAGGCTTTCGCGGATCGGTACGTAGACGTCCGTATCTATCCTTGGAGGGTTACAGAAACTTTAGGAAAAACCTCATTTTCTTGGATTCATATCGTGCGCTTTGTGTTATCATGAAATTAAATTTTTCCATATTCTATTCTCTCGCAGATGGCGAGAACACGGGCTAACGGACGTGGCGGACGACCACCATTGGCACCCGGACGCCGTGGTCGTGGTAGAGGTAGGGCAGCAGTACCAGCACCTGCTGACCCACCAGCTGATCAGACTCAGGGTCAGATTCCTGCACCAGTGGCCCAGGTTCAGGACCAGATTCTAGCTGCAGATGCTCCAGCAACTCAGGTTCAGGCACCGGCAGTGCCCATTGTGATACTGGGTCTTCAGGAGACCTTGGCTCAGATTTTATCAGTGTGTACAGGCTTGGCTCACACTACTGAAAAATTGGTCTACGGTAACGCATGGAAAAGCGTTCCAGTAGGTACATAAACCGTTGCCGTAGCCATATTGGAACGGTTTACAGACCGTTACATCTGCTCCCGTGCCAATAGAGCTATTGGAACGGTGCTTAGAACGGTTTTTATATCCGTTGCTATAAAGGCGCCTATCGCAACGGTTTTTCCATTCTCTATTGCAACGATTATTCCTTCCAATTGAGACGGTTTAAAACCGTTAGTATAGTGTGTATGCAACGGTTCATAATCGTTACTATATTATCTAAAGCAACACTTTCATAGGCTATTGCTACGGTTATTTAGGGATTTTGTAACGGTTATTTTTGTATTGCTACGGTTTCAAATACCTAATGGAACGGTTTAGAGGGCATTTTGGAACAGTTTACCGGATCTATGGGAACGGTTTACATTCTAATGGAACACCATTTGTGTCTTATTGCAATGGTTCTGCTAGGCTATTGTAACAGTTCATTTAAAATAGAAATATAGCTCTTATATATATATATAGAATTATAATAACACTAAAATTTAAATAAATTACAAAATAAAACTATTAATAATATAACTCGTCCAACAAGCTAATAAATTCCGTAAAAGTAAATGTTCTACCACAATTGCATAAATTTAATACATTTCAAGATAATAAGTTTTAAAATGTTGACAACAAAAGATTCCTAGAACATTCATCTATAGCAATTCAAAATTCATCTTAAGTAAGGTTTGGATCTTCATTGCCTTCATCTTCTTTTTCTTGATCTACTCCACCTACAAAAGAGGATAAATAAAGTCATTACCTTTCATCTGAAATGCCTAGACTAAATAAATTGGTCCAAAAAAAAAAGACTCTGGAATGCCTAGAATAAATAATAGTAGACGACATATTTTTGACTGGCAGCATGATGTCGATACCATGGCTACTGGCATAATAGAGTTAAGTTAGATCTACCAGCTCATAAACCTGAAACAATAAAGACACAAGTCATTACTGCAATTGAAGGGAGATATAAAAAGTACACGGTATCAACATTAATAAAATCACCAAAAATGTTACCTTGTCACGTCTTCTTCCACTGATGATAGCTGTTGGGAAATACTTGCAACATTTCTGACAGCAGAGCGCCTTTGCAGAATATAATATTTTGTGTGAATATGTACAGATAATTAAGCATCTTAGTTTCAATTCCCACTTGTAATGACCTACAGAAAGAGTGATCGACAATGGCTAAGGCAAGACTAGCACTAGTTTGAACAAAAATGAGTTAAGAAAAAAGATAGGGAAAAAAGACCAAATCATCCTTGCATGCAATTTTGTAGTATGCAATCAACTCCCCTGGTCTTTCAGCATGCGCAGGTTCAAAATCCAAGTGTTGTAACAAGATACTAGAGTGTTCGTCCCTAAGCAGACAGATAAAGAAACTGAGAACAGTTAACTAACAACTAAACTAAATCTTACCAGTCAAACAATCTTGAGTACACAACTTTTGCAAGAGCGTCTCTGCTGGAAATGCAACTTCTAGATCCAGCCATTTGGTGATGGTTTCTTCACGAGTTACAATAACGTGTTTGCAAAGGGAATCCTCTTGAGCCTTTACATCACACTATGAGTAATATATAAGTTTAGTGGCTACTCTGTGTCTATATACAAATGTGTGTGTGTGTATAAAATAAATGCTTCAAACCAGTAAAAGAGAATATTATGCATTGATTCAATATTAATAATATACCACTTACATGAATAGCTCAGCAGCAGTTCTCATATGAAACCAAGATTTCTCATCTTTGGGCACAGACGAATCTATCTCCTTCCCCTTTGCAAATTCAATGTTTTCAAGATGGAGAATTGCTGCCACTACCCGAAATATTGCATCCTGGGAAGAATGCACAAGGTAACCAAGAAAGTATGAAGATAATCCAGATTTAAGCATATTTACTGTCATAGTAATTTCCTAAAGATACCTGCTCTTCAGAGCTTATGCCAACAACATCCACTGCCCTTCTTATAGCCAAGTATTCTTTAGAATCATCAAACACGAGATCTTTAGAGTAAATACGTTCTGACAGCAGCTCCTGAAATCCTTCCCATCTGGTCAAACTGGATCTCCACAAACTTACCGAAATGACTGCAATCAAAATTACATCCATGTGGAAATTATTCCCAAAAAAATCCAACCAGAGCTTACTATAGCACTAATTCCTTCTGATCACTTAACAAACTGAAAAATCTATCCAACCTTGAGTTATTATTTCTGACAGTTTTCGCATTACCAAATGCTTCCAGAACAGGATTAGAGTGCAATAAGCAAAAATACAGTCATCACAAAGATCAGATTAAGATTCAATGGCAACTTATGATATTTGGTTCTACAAAAACAACAATTATCAGCTATCAATTTGTAAGTTCAACAAAGTATCGAGCAAAAACTTCAGCACACATATAGATACCCAAAGGGGCATCTTGTCAAGTTCTTTATATGTTCCAAAGTAAGGAAAGGTGATTGGCTAAAAGCTAAAGGAAAGAGTCCCATAGGCACATATAGTAGGAAGAAGTCATACAGGCTACAGGACACAATTGTCCAAGCGCTAGGTACAAAAGTGTAAGATTTATTACCTCCAGGACTTGCTGCTCGACTGATCTACTACCTGCAGCCACAGCTCTCCCGCCCATGTAAGCAGGATAGCACATGAGTTGCTTGGTGCTTTCTGTTTCACCAGTGCCACTCTCCCCACTAACCAATATTGACTAACTTACTCTTTCATTGATTATAAGTCTGCTTCCATAGTAAATATATTTTTAAATGACAATTTCACAATAGGCTTTTTGGTTATTAAACAACAAAGAAGCACGGACCTGTATGTCACATCTGCAACAACATAAGGGCGAGGACTTAGCTCCCAAAAAGCTGCACCTTTATATTGGGCCATCATATGTGTATCATATAAGTGAGTTAGCCTTCTAAAAGGATTGACAACGATTAATATATTCCCTGAATATGTCTGTAAGCATCAATTATTAGGTTACTTCATTAAAGATAATTACTCCAGAACATTAAAAAGAGAGATCTTAAAAAATGACAAGAAACTCGCATATATTTCATTAATATCATATCTACCCTTTAAATTATGCAAGACTCCTGGTTCGTGCAAATAAGCCAGCTTCGTCATGTCATTGACACTAGAAGGTGGAGCTTCAGCATCTTTGGCGTAGACATTAGAAGACTTAACAATAACCTGCCTCAGATTTCAACAAGTAAATGAACGAGGTTCGTCATATCCCAAAACTCCGCTTGATTACCAATGTGTTAGAAAATGTAAGCAAGATACAACTCAATGTCATGTTCATTGAATGAACCAGCTCATCATTTACTTATTTCCTACAATAAGATGCCATGTGCTTCCTTACCGTTTTACCATAAGTGCAGAGAACCTTTATGTTTGAACCATTAACCTCCAAAACTTCCCCATCTATCCATGCTTCATCAGGATCATCCACCCAAACAAGAGAACCAACCGGTAAAACAAAGGAAGCAGCCTACAAATACATCAACGTAGGGTTGCCGATTCAGAATTATGTATTATAGCCCATACCAATGGTTTATACTCTTTTATTCTGCCCTAAAACTTATAAGCAGACTGAATAGAACTCAACTTGAGGTTGCCACATAAACGTCATGACTTGTTTATCATTTTATTATGCTGCAACTCAGCTCACTAATCGCTCTCGTCGACCATTAAAAACTTGCAGAAATGCAAGAGAGTGCACCACAGAATTATACTGGTTTACCAACATTACTTTGAAAAGCATGACAATGGTAGAAATTAAACATTAATTTCTTTGAGATGCTTAATGATGCTGATGCAGGAGATGAAGCATCAACCATGACCCTACCTCCAATCCTCTAACACATCAAGTCAATAAACTACACAAATTGAGAAAAACATTAACATACTACTTCAGCTATACTAAACTCGTAGCGTCTAAGAATGTACTAACCAACGCAGAAGATTTGCCAGTACTTAGTCAGCCATACAAAAGACATAAGTAAGTCTAATCACTTAATAAATTAAAGATGTCAAAAGCAAACATAACAAAAAGACCGACCTTTTTAAAAAATCATCTTTGGAAGATAATTATACGAACATTTATTCTAAAAATTTAGACTCACACTAGCCACACCCTAATAAATATAAAACCCTAATAATTGGGGTTCAAAAAATCAGCAAAAAGCAAGATATTATATACACCACCACACCCTAAATATTATAGAAAAAGGAACGATTAAAGAAGAAATACCCAAATTGAAAAAGAAAAATTGCAGCTAAAATCAGTTTCTGACGGAGTGCCTTCTACGTTGAAGATTTTTTGCTAAAAAATCACCGACTGCCGAGTCTGTGGGTTGAACAAGATGATGCTGAGCAGATAGACGGACACATATCTTCTGAATATCTCTCACTGGATGAATGGATTTGACGGATTTCAATGTGTGAAATTAAAAGGGGAAAATTGATCTGAGGAATTAGTGTGATTTGGAGAAAATCAAAAACGTAATTGAAGATAAGGAAAAAGTAAAAATGATTCAGATTTGGGGAAATGTGACTGGAGCTAGAGTGAAATGCAAAAAGAAAAATGGGGATGATGGATTAGAGTAATTGGGGGAAAACTTGATCGGAACTAAAGAAAAAGTGAAAAGGGCTTAGATTTAGAAAATAAATAAAAATTGAGGGTATGACTATGTATTACATATTAAAAATAAAATAAAATAAAAAGTAAAAAATAAATAGAGAGTTCTAGATTTGGCGGGCTAAGCAAAAAAACTTAGGAGGGAACGACAACCGTTCCTATAAATATATTTTGGAAAAAATCGTTGCCACTGATAGATATATTGTCAGAGTTAAAGAAACCGTAGCTATAGAAAAACATACGGCAATGGTTATTATACAATGGCAACGGTTTAGTTGCAAAAGTGTACTAATAGCATCCAAAACCTTTGGTAACGGTTAAAACCGTTGCAATAGAATATCTGTGGCAACAGTTATACAACTGTTGCGGAAACGTCCGTTACCATAGGCTCATTTTCCGGTAGTGTCAGGTAGTTGCAGCTACTACTGCAGCTGTAACGACCCGACCCGTCGTTATGGGAATTACCACCCCGCTACCTTGCATTTACATATTTTATGCTTTTATACCAGTATTAGAGTATATCGGGTGAGTTAGGAGTGATTTGGGTTGAAAATGAAGCAAATAGCATGTTTGAAGAAAACTTGAATATGGGAAGTCAACCTAGAGTTGACTATTGAGTTAGAATGCTCGGAATCGGATTCTGATGATTCGACTAGTTTCGGGGGATCATTTATGACTTAGGAGAGCAATCGGAATTGAATTCGGAGGTCCGGAGTATGAGTCCGCACAAATTCTCGGTGAGCGCTCGTATATATTATGGGATCGGGCCGCGCGCCGCGGCGAGTATAATTATATATACATATATATATATATATTGGATCGGACTGCACGCCGCAGTAATACATGTGTGGATCGGGCTACACGCCGCAGCATCATAGCGCTTGGGCCTAGGGAGCCCCTCCGAAGTCTGTATACACCCCCAGTGAGCGCCGTCGACGTTAAATGGAGCGGGCTGCGCGCCGCAGCGGTATATATATTAGAGCGGGCTGCACGCCGCAGCATTATACTTATTCATATCCTTATACATACTTAAATACTTATACATTGTAGACATATGTATTTATCTCCATATATTGAGATGGTGTTATATCGAAGTGGTACGAGTGAGAGTTTGGTCAGTGTTGGACCTTGTTGAGGTAGATGTGGACTAGAGATCAGAGTACTCGTTGTAGTGATGACTTACCTGTGGGGGTTTTCCTTAGAACTGTTTAGTGATGGTACAAGAGTTCATACTTTCAGTTATTGCTTATTATTATTACTCACTGAGTTGAAATATACTCACCCTACTCCCCTGCATTTTTTGTGCAGATTCACAGGTGCCCGAGAACAGTTGAGTTGTTGTAGCTACTTACTCATATCTACTTTTGCGGAGACTACGAGGTAGCTGCCGACGTCCGCAGAACCTGTTTTCTCTTTCAATATTATTTTGCTGTTTCCATGTTGCTTAGACTTGGTTGTATCAGGATGTTTATTCTGTAGAGGCTCAGACTCGTGACACCACGATTTGGTTGGGACTGTATCTTGTATGTTGCTACTATTGTGTTTATCATATTGAATTGAACACTCGTTGTTTAAGTTTAACTGGATTAATTGGAATTAATAATTGGCTGGTTTAAGAGAATAATATGGTCGGGCTTGCCTAGCATTGTGTTGGGCGCCATCACGACCAGGGTTTGGGTCGTGACAAGTTGGTATCAGAGCCTAGGTTAATAGGTCTCGCGAGTCGTGAGCCGGTTGGTAGAGTCTCGTGGATCGGTGCGGGGACGCCTGTACTTATCCTCGGGAGGCTGCAAACCTTTAGGAAAGTTTCAAATTCTTGGAATTCTTATCGTGCGTGTTTGATTCAGCTTGAGATGTAATTCTTGAAATTCCTCCTGCACGTTGATGTGCGCACTCGAGTGCTTAGTGATAAATTTTCCTTGATGGCTTATGATTCCCCAATCGAGGGACGAGATATAATCTCTATGAGTTCATGTTGGGCCTGTCTGGAGGACTTGAGGCCAAATCCTTGTCTATGACTTGAGCACCAAGGTGCTAATTTCACGAGTCGGTATTATGAAGTTCATACGATCGGTATTGATCTTAATTGTGAAAATGGCAGTTTGATAATGGGAGAGCTGTAAGGTATTCGGTTCTTATTGTGATTTGATATGTAGCACTAGCTATGGGTGTGAGAAATATGTTCATTGCCTCTTAGCGGAAATGTAAAGTGCACTACGTGTGGTAGTATGAGTTCAAACTCAAGAAAACTGAATTGGTTGTGCTAGGTGTATCATTGTGAAAGGTATATGTGTTATGGTTTGAGCAGGTGCAGCGCATGTTCATGTACTAATGCTGATGATATAATTGTGTAGTATTGAGATTTATGTTGTTGATATACATTGTGATGTCTTGTCGAGTTGCATATGTATTGTTAGGATGATTTTGGTGATTCTCTGGCAGGTGGATAGGCCAAATTACAAAGGAAACTCTGCCGAAATTTTTGGAAAATTTGGGACTTAGAAAGATTTCTGTCACCTAAAGAGAGTGGGCTTATTGGTGCTGTGTGTATAAATGCAAGAATTGCATAATGGTTAAGGTCTCTGATGATTCGAGTCTCTGTCAAGGCTTGTAAATGACTTGAGTTCAATCTCATTGTAACATTTCGGCATCACTTGAATAATAATGATATGAGTGGTTAAAAGTGCTTTGATGAATGGCTTCGAGCCAAGTTGGGGAGGTTGCTATTAAATAACTAATTGCTCGGTTGTGTGCTATGTGGGCACTGTCTTTAAGTATGTTGGGAAAATTCTGACAAGGTTATGGTGCTTCGTAGATGTGAAGAAATACTAGGATGTTTTGAACTACTGTTGGTAAGGAATGTTCGGTGTATAGAAAAGAAAGATAGCGAATTGTACCTGTAAGTAATCATGTTCTGCGATGTCAGGAGTTCTAACAAAACACGAGTGGTTCTACTCAATAGGACAGTTGAATTACAGTTGAATAAGGGTGAATGATGCCCGAGAATGATTTTGCAGTGTTCAAGATTTTGCTTGTAACAGTCAGGTGCCTTAAGATTGTGTATGTGGCTAAAGATGGCGGTTTCGTTAGAAAAGATCAAGGCTTGTGTTATATCATGTGAATGATGGGATTCTATGTATCCGTATTGGAAAGTAATGATAACAAATTCAAAAAAATCGCTGGAAGTTCTTCAAAATAAATTATTGTAGAAGGTGGTACTCGGGGAAACATTTGAGAGAGTATTCGGCGGCCCGTGAGCCTTAGACCGTGTGGTCTTGTGTATGAGTCTTGTGTGGTAAAAAGGGTTGAGGCATTGTCGTGCTACAATAAAGACTGATATGAAATTAAAGATGAATCAGAAAGGAAACTGGGTAAATGGAACAATTTGTTAATAAAACAGAATGGTATGAAAAGGAATACGATTAATTCCTGGTATGTGGTTGAAGTAATGAGTCTTGCAGGATATTGTGCAGCAAAGCTCTTGAGTGCTGGCAGTTGTGTAACTTGATATGGGTATAAGGACTCAGTCCTGGCGGTTTAACTTATGCAATGTAAATTAGGAGAAAGAGTTTATGATGTGTTTTACCGTGGTTTGAAAACGAGTGCATTTTTCCTGTTGATATGCAAGGCTTGGAATGGGTAGTGAGTTTTCTCTATATGGGATCATAAAAGTCCTTGACTAGTTGAGTGCCCCGATGTTTGTAGCGGAGGAAAGGGATATGAATTTCCATGTTGTCTTAGTGTGATATGGTATACGCAATGTGTTATGGAAAGTTGATAATGGCATATTCAAGGTTTTGAGATTAGTTCATAATATATGGGAAGTCAATAAAATTATTGAGCAGCGCGGACAACTGCAGGTGATTTAAGAATCGATCTTTCTGATGATTTAATAAAATGGTACTGCTATTCTAGTAATTTGGCAGGGTATATGGTGCAAAAGGACAAGGTAATGTAAATTGATAAAATCTAGTGGTATGGTGGTATTTTCATGTTGGATCGACTGTAATAATTGAGTCGTTGTTGGCATAGGGAAATTTCTGAATGGCGTACGTGGTATGAATGGACGCTTGATGTGTGTTACGTGTTCGTACGGTTGAAAGTGGGATCAGGCATAGTGATCCATGTGTTACATATGTGTTGGAGACTAGAAGTTCTCGTAATCCGCCTACACAGTGGTGGTATATCGTGTGTATCGGCACCGTTTAGCGGTTATTGAAAATTGGAAGCCCTAGTGGCTATTTTGTTACTTGATATGACAAATTTGAATAATGATATATGATTGCAGGCTGGTTGTCATAAGTCAGGTTGTCTATACTAATATGATATGGACTATATCAGAGAAATGTCACAACTGCATGGCAGAACGCATCAAATCATGCTCCAGCAGGGTAGATGTACCCTAAGGCCAGCGGACGGCTGGTAGGTATTACTTTGTCAGTTGGGCCTTCGTGGCGGATGTCAGTGTAGAGGTATCTACCATTGATTCAGTTCTGGTATTGAGGAACTTTGTCGGATGCGTTTCATGTGGCCGAGCTTGAGGCTATATATATATATGTTTGTTGCAATGATCAACTTGACTCGATGTGCATTTTCCTTGCTAGATGTATTCGTGGATCGGGTGGCACGCCGCCACATGTGTAGTATTTGGATCGGGTGGCACGCCGCCACATGTATGGTATCAGGATCGGGTGGCACACCGCCACATGTATGGTATCTGGATCGGGTGGCACGCCGCCACGGGTATGTTATTGGAACGGGTTACGCGCCGCAACAGTGTGACGTGGAAAATATAGCTTCTTATATGTTACTTTGTATACAATACTTCCTAGCTTCTAAGGAATAGTCCGTATTGGATATCGCTCGGGGAATAGCACATCGGTTATGTCCTTTCAGGATTTGATAGCGTACATCAATTGTATCACCGCAGGTGTGATTGATTGCTTGGGTTCAGACCTAGATCTATGCGTGGATGACCGTTCTGAGCATGGTGACTTGAGGTACTTCAAGAGTAATAGTGTTTGGATAGAATCAGGAGCTGTGGCAAGGCCACGTGGTGTTATGACCTTTCGATGAGGATTCAGGTACTCTATTTCTATAATGCGAGACGCGATCTCAATTCTATATTATGATGTCACAGAGGAATTGAATTGCAACTCTTTTGCTGGAGACAGTTGTCATGATTTGAGCTGTCATGATTCGAGTGTGTTCAGACGTTTCTATTGGAGCCCATGCTGTGTTCATCGTGGCTTAGGCCGGTGTTGAGGTGTCATATCACCAGTGCGGTGTGTTATAATCGAAATGATCATTGAATCCAATAATGAGTGTGAGTATATGTGATTTCAGCTGGTTAGGAAGGTAGTATCGAGGTTCGGCTTCGAAATCTGTTGTGGTATGAGTTAAAAGTGAAATGGATTCATGAATGGCTGACCTAAGAGATGGGTTCGATATATCGCGTATTCGGTTGCCGTGGGCATGATATGAAGGTGTTGGAACAAGACTCTATCTAATGAAAAAGGTTTTTCGGTTGGTATTTGGTTATCGTGGAAAATTGTTGTGATTAGAGACTATTGTCTCGAGTGATTGGGTTGTGTGATACATCATATGATCTCACCCGGGGTGGCGAGTATGGACTATTACAGCTGGTTCGGGTGTATTATGAGTATAAACGGGGGATTCAGATTTGGTATATGATTTCAGAAAGTGCAATGTGGTTTATGGTTCAGTTGGAGCGAGAAATTTCAGCTATATGGTATTGTCGGACTTATGTGAGATAGGGTGATGTATGATCGCCCAAATATATGCTTGGTAAGGTCATTCGGCTAATGGGTTGCTTCTAGTACAACTCTGGGTCCGCTCGAGGATGAGCGTTTGTTTAAGTTGGGGAGAATGTAACGACCCGGCCCGTCGTTATGGGAATTACCACCCCGCTACCTTGCATTTACATATTTTATGCTTTTATACCAGTATTAGAGTATATCGGGTGAGTTAGGAGTGATTTGGGTTGAAAATGAAGCAAATAGCATGTTTGAAGGAACCTTGAATATGGGAAGTCAACCTAGAGTTGACTATTGTGTTAGAATGCTCGGAATCGGATTCTGATGATTCGCCTAGTTTCGGGGGATCATTTATGACTTAGGAGAGCAATTGGAATTGAATTCGGAGGTCCGGTGTAGAATTAAGCTTGAATTGGCAAAGTTAGTATTTTGGCGAATTCCGGTTTATAGGTGAAATTTTGATCCGACGGTCAAAATGAAATTCTGAAAATTTCTGTAGCTCTATTATGTCTTTTTGGACTTGTGTGCAAAATTTGAAGTCAATCGGACTTGATTTGATAGGTTTCGGTATCGAAAATAGAAGTTGGAAGTTCTAAAGTTTATAAAGCTCGGATTGGAGGTTGATTCATGATTTTAGCGTTGTTTTTTGTGATTTGAGGCCTCGAGCAAGTCCGTAATATATTATGAGACTTGTTAGTATACTTTGTTGGGATCCCATGAGGCTCGGATAAATTTTGGAACAGTTTTTGGAAGATTTTTGCCGTTTTGAGCATAAATGTAATGATCCAAAGGGCTATTTTAGTTCTAGAGATTCAAATTTGATTTCGAGACTTCGAGAATTTAGATAATAAATTATAGGACTGATCTGGAAAGTTTGGTCTAATTTCATCAAGTCGCGATTGGGTTTTTGACGCGAAATGTGAATTAATTATTTAACGAGCAAAATTGATGTTGCACTGATTAAATGAGATCCAAATTCAGTTTTGTTTGACCTACTGGATCCGTATCGAAATTACGGAGCCATAGGAAAAAGAATCGCTGAATTCCGAGTTCGTATGATGGAGTTAGAGCCATTTTAGTGAAAATGGCTGTGTGCTGCAATTTCTGTATTGCTGCTGCAATTTCTGTATTGCTGCTGCATTTTTCTGCAGCGTATGAATAGTAATTCCCGCGCGTGAACAGTAACCGCGCGGGTGAACAGTGTCGACGCGCATGAACAGTACCCCGTAAAGAGTGTCGACGCGCATGAACAGTACTCCGTGAACAGTAATTTGGTAAAAAAAACTGGACAGAATGGCATTTCATCCGCGAGCAAAACTATATTTCCACCATTTTTGGTCATTCTTGAGAGCTTTTGGATGGGAATTGAAGGGATTTCGATGGGGAATCATTGGAGGTAAGTTTTATGAGTTAAATACATTATTTTATCAAAGAATCTTCCATTAATTCTCTGAATTTGGGGAAGAAATCAAGAAAATTAGGGCTTTGAGCAAAAATCTTAAAATGGGGATTTGAAGGACCATTTTTGGTCCGAATTGGGAGTTCTTGGTATGTACGGACCCGTGGAGAGACGAGGATTCCGAAAATGTGAGTTTCATAATGTTTCGAGAAGCGTACCAAAAGTCGGATTTTAACAAATTCGTGGGTTTTGGTGTAAACCGAGTTATTTCGATTGGGTTATGTCTAATTAGCCTATATTGATGTATTCTTATTGATTTTGAGCAGATTTGGCATCCGAGGTGATTGATTTTCGAGGCAAGCGCAAGGAGAGCTAGGACTTCTACCGGTTCGAGGTGAGTGGTAGTAGTAAATAATGTACTGAGGGTTTGAAACCCCGTACTAGCACTTCACAGTGCTATATTGAGATGAGACACGCGTTCCATGACGGGCGTGGTGACATGGTGATTGGGGGTTCGGACTTAGTCCTTCCCGACTAATAGTATACTGTGTGTTATGACTGATAATAAGTTTATAACTATGCAATTGGGTTGATAGCCATGTTTGGGGCCTTGTGCCGATCCGTAGAGCATTAGGGAACCTATAGAGCTAGGTGACCCTTATATCGTGTTGGAAACATACACTCGTAGCTCTAGCTGTATATCATAATATGAGCCCGTACTAGATGTGTACATTGAGAGAGATTATCCGGGGTGGAATTCCCTGTTCTAGCTGAGTGCGCGTGAAAGGCCAAGTGTATATTGACTGAGACAGGGTAAAGGAACCACTGTGATATATTATATTGGGTCTGAGAGGCCAAGTATATACTGACTGGGATAGGGTCGAGGACCCGTTATGATTATATATATATATATACCTATATTGGATCGGGCTGCACGCCGCAGTAGTATATATATTGGATCGGACTGCACGCTGCAGTAATATACATGTAATATACATGTAATATACATGTGGGACGGACCGCACGCCGCAGTATTATTGCGCTTGGGCTGTAGGAGCCCCTTCGGAGTCTGAGTCTGCACACATTCTCAGTGAGCACTGGTGTATATTATGGGATCGGGCTGCGCGCCGCAGCAGTATAAATATATATACATATATATATTGGATCGGACTGCACGCCGCAGTAATACATGTGTGGATCGGGCTGCACGCTGCAGCATCATAGCGCTTGGGTCTAGGGAGCCCCTCTGAAGTCTGTATACACCCCAGTGAGCGTCGTCGACGTTAAATGGAGCGGGTTGTGCGCCGCAGCGGTATATATATTAGAGCGGGCTGCACGCCGCAGCATTATACTTATTCATATCCTTATACATACTTAAATACTTATACATTGTTGACATATGTATTTATCTCCATATATTGAGATGGTGTTACATCGAAGTGGTACGAATGAGAGTTTGGTCAGTGTTGGACCTTGTTGAGGTAGATGTGGACTAGAGATCAGAATACTCGTTGTAGTGATGAGTTACCTGTGGGGGTTTGCCTTAGAACTGTTTAGTGATGGTACAAGAGTTCATACTTTCAGTTGTTGCTTATTATTATTACTCACTGAGTTGAAATATACTCACCCCACTCCCCTGCATTTTTTGTGCAGATTCACAGGTGCCCGAGAACAGTTGAGTTGTTGTAGCTACTTACTCATATCTGCTTTTGCGGAGACTACGAGGTAGCTGCCGACGTCCGCAGAACCTGTTTTCTCCTTCATTATTATTTTGTTGTTTCCATCTTGCTTAGACTTGATTGTATCAGGATGTTTATTCTGTAGAGGCTCAGACTCGTGATACCACGATTTGGTTGGGACTGTATCTTGTATGTTGCTACTATTACGTTTATCATATTGAATTGAACCCTCGTTGTTTAAGTTTAACTGGATTAATTGGAATTAATAATTGGCTGGTTTAAGCGATAATATGGTCGGGCTTGCCTAGCATTGTGTTGGGCGCCATCACAACCGGGGTTTGGGTCGTGACACCAGTGTCATGGGGAGGAAATCAGACCCCCGTGGCTCACACACCCGAGCCAGTTCAGCCAGTTGCGCCCGTTGCACCAGCTCCTGCTTATATGGTTCCGGTTATGCCCGACGATGAGCAGCGTCGTTTGGAGAGATTTGAGAGCCTACAGTCTCCGACATTCAGTGGTGCTGAGGGCGAGGACGCCCAGGGTTTTCTTGACAGATGTCAGCGCATGCTTCGCACCGCGGGTATTCTAGAGTCCAGCGGTGTTTCATTCACTACTTTTCAGTTTACATTTGCAGCATTTCAGTGGTGGGAGGATTTCGAGAGGCGTAGGCCCGATGGGGCAGCGTCCCTCACTTGGCAGCAGTTATCCACGATACTTTTGGAGAAGTACGTGCCTCAGTCTCAGAGAGAAGAGTTGCGACGTCAGTTTGAGTGGCTGAAGCAGGGAGATATGACTGTTACTCAGTATGAGATGAGATTCACACAGCTGGCCCGTCATGCCATGTGGATGGTTCCTACGGACAGAGAGAGGGTTCAGAGATTTATTGATGGCCTTATTTACCCCATCCGCATATTGATGACCAGGGAGAGAGCTTCGACAGTTACATTTGAGGAGGTGGTTGATGCTGCCCGTCATATTGAGATAGATCGCCGCAGAGAGCGGGAGGAGAGAGAGGCTAAGAGGCCTCGTGGTACTGGCAGCTACGGTGGTGCTCCGTCTAGGGGCCAATCTCAATATAGCAGAGGAGTCCAGTGGGGTTTCATCAGATCGTGGTCGTCAGAGCCATCAGGTTTATCAGGGTTAGCAGAGCCATCAGGGTTACCAGGGTCAGCAGAGCCGTCAGCAGAGTCAGCCTGCACTAAGTGCTCTTCCAGCTCAGAGCTCTGCTCTTGCTTCCTCAGCACAAGGTTCATCTGTAGTGAGGGGTCCTCAGCAGCCCCTTCTTCCATCTTCAGGCCATTGTTTTGAGTGCGGAGATTTGGGCCATATCAGGAGAGAGTGTCCTCATTGGCTTCGTAAGCGGTCTCAGCAGAGGGATCAGCCCTCGTCTTCTACTCATGTTTCTTCAGCGCCAGCACAGTCGGCTAGGACTGGTGGCCAGGTATCCAGAGGTCGCCCTAGGGGTGAGGATCGTACTGGTGGAGGCCAGGCTCGTTTCTATGCTCTTCCGGGATAGGAAGGATGCTAGCGCTTCAGATGCGGTCATTTCAGGTATTATCTCAGTCTGCCACAGGGATGCTTCTATTTTATTTTCTCCCGGATCCACCTATTCTTATGTCTCTACTTATTTTGCGCATCATTTGGGTATGACCCGTGGTATTCTTGCTTTGCCCGTACATGTGTCTACCCCAGTGGGGGATACTGTTATTGTGGATCAGGTATATCGATCCTGTCTTATTACTATTGGGGGTCTGGAGACCCGAGTTGATCTATTACTACTGGGCATGGTAGATTTCGATGTAATTCTAGGCATGGATTGGCTATCTCCTTACCATGTGATTCTGGACTGTCATGCCAAGACAGTCACACTAGCTATTCCAGGTAATCCGAGGATCAAGTGGCGTGGCTTGACTGATTATGTGTCCGACAGGGTGATTTCTTATATGAAGGCCCAACGAATGATTGGCATGGGTTGTTTATCTTATTTAGCCTTCATTAGAAATGTTGAGGCCGAGACACCCAGTCTTGATTCGGTCCCCATTGTGAGGGAGTTTCCGGATGTATTTCCAGCAGACCTACCAGGCATGCCGCCTGACAGAGATATTGACTTTGGGAGTAATTCTCATGTAGGGCAAAAATCACGTGCTCACACATGGCACCAGCGGAGTTAAAAGAATTGAAGGAACAACTTCAGGAACTATTAGATAAGGGTTTCATTCGCCCGAGTGTGTCACCTTGGGGTGCACCGGTGTTGTTCGTGAAGAAGAAAGATGGCACAAGGAGAATGTGCATTGATTACAGGCAGCTGAATAAGGTAACAGTGAAGAATAAGTACCCATTGCCTCGTATTGAGGACCTATTTGATCAGCTCCAGGGAGCTAGTGTATTTTCCAAGATTGATCTTCGATCGGGCTATCATCAGTTGAAGATCAGGGACTCAGATATTATGAAGACACCGTTTAGGACGCGATATGGGCACTACGAGTTCCTGGTGATGTCTTTCGGGTTGACTAATGCCCCAGCTGCATTCATGCACTTGATGAATAGTGTATTTTGGCCGTACCTTAATTCTTTTGTGATTGTGTTTATTGATGATATTCTGGTATATTCACACAGCTAGGAGGAGCATGCACAACACTTGAGGGTGGTATTGCAGAGGTTGAGAGAACAGAAGCTTTATGCAAAATTCACTAAGTGTGAGTTCTGGCTTGACACTGTGACTTTTCTGGGACATGTAGTGTCCAGTGATGGTATTCGGGTTGATCCACAGAAGGTCGAGGCAGTGTAGAATTGGCCCAGACCTTCCTCAGCTACAGAGATTCGGAGTTTTCTTGGCTTGGCAGGCTATTATCGCCGGTTTGTTCAGGGTTTCTCATCTATTGCTTCACCGTTGACTAAGTTGACACAGAATAATGCTCCATTTGTGTGGTCTGATGAATGTGAGGAGAGCTTCCAGAAGCTCAAGGAGGCTTTGACCACAGCTCCAGTACTTGTGTTGCCATCAGCCTCGGGGTCATATACGGTGTATTGTGATGCTTCTAGAGTTGGGCTAGGTTGTGTGTTAATGCAGGAGGGTAGAGTTATTGCATATGCTTCTCGACAGCTAAAGCCCCACGAGAAGAACTACCCTGTTCATGATTTGGAGTTAGATGCTATTGTTCATGCCTTGAAGATTTGGAGGCATTACCTATATGGTGTATCTTGTGATGTATATACCGACCACCGCAACCTTCAGCATTTGTTTAAGCAAAAAGATCTAAATTTGAGGCAGCGGAGATGGCTTGAATTGCTTAAAGACTATGATATTACTATCTTGTACCATCTCGGGAAAGCCAATGTAGTGGCTGATGCTTTGAGCCGGAAGGCTATTAGTATGGGCAGTTTGGCATATATTCCAGTTGGGGAGAGACCCCTTGCAGTTGATGTTCAGGCGTTAGCTAATCAGATGGTGAGGCTGGATATTTCTGAGCCCAGTCGGGTGATGGCTTGTGTAGTAGCTCGTTCTTCTTTATATGATCGTATTCGAGAGCGCCGGTATGATGATCCACACTTACTTGTCCTTAAGGACAGAGTTCAGCATGATGATGCCAGAGATGTCACTATTGATAGTGATGGTGTATTGCGGATGCGGGGCCGGATATGCGTGCCCAATGTTGATGGCCTTCGTGAGTTGATATTGGAGGAGGCCCATAGCTCGCGGTATTCTATTCATCCAAGAGCCGCGAAGATGTACCAGGATTTGAAGCAGCATTACTGGTGGAGAAAGATGAAGAAAGATATTGTGAGCCATGTGGCTCGGTGTCTAAACTGTCAGCAGGTCAAGTATGAGCATCAGAGACCTGGTGGTGTATTCCAACGTATTGATATTCCTGAGTGGAAGTGGGAAAGGATAACTATGGACTTTGTTAGTGGAATCCCTCGGACAGCGAGGAAGTTTGATTCAGTTTGGGTGGTGGTGGATAGGTTGACCAAGTCAGCTCACTTCATCCCAGTGTGTACTACTTATTCCTCAGAGCGGTTGGCAGAGATATTCATCCGTGAGATAGTGAGATTGCATGGAGTTCCCATTTCTATTATATCAGACAGAGGTACCCAGTTCACTTCCCAGTTCTGGAGGACATTTCAGCGAGAGTTGGGTTCACAGGTAGAGTTGAGCATAGCATTTCATCCATAGACGGATGGGCAGTCTGAGCGTACTATTCGGATATTGGAGGACATGTTGCGTGCTTGTGTCATTGATTTCGGTGGTTCGTGGGCTGATTATTTGCCTCTTGCGGAGTTTGCTTATAATAATAGCTATCAGTCCAGCATTCAGATGGCGCCGTATGAAGCTTTATATGGGAGGCGGTGTAGGTCTCCAGTCGGTTGGTTCGAGCCCGGCGAGGCTAGGTTGTTAGGGAAAGAGTTAGTCCAAGATGCCTTAGATAAGGTGAAGGTGATTCAGGAGAGACTTCGCACAGCTCAGTCGCGTGAGAAGAGTTATGCGGACCGGAAGGTCCGAGATGTGTCTTATTCAGTAGGTGAGAAGGTGTTGCTGAAGGTTTCGCCTATGAAGGGTGTTATGAGGTTTGGGAAGAAAGGGAAGTTGAGCCCAAGGTTCATTGGACCTTTTGAGGTGCTTAGGAAAGTTCGGGAGGTGGCCTATATGCTTGCTTTGCCACCCAATTTGTCGGGAGTTCACCCGGTGTTCCATGTATCCATGCTCCGGAAGTATGTCGGAGACCCGTCTCATGTGTTAGACTTCAGCACGATACAACTAGATGAGGACTTGACTTATGATGTGGAGCCAGTAGCCATTTTGGGTCGACAGGTTCGTAAGTTGAGATCCAAAGACATAGCTTCGGTGAAAGTGCAGTGGAGAGGCCGTCCCGTGGAGGAAGCAACTTGAGAGACCGAACAGGAGATGCGGAGCAGATATCCTCACTTGTTTGATGCTCCATGTATGTTTCTTAACCCGCTCGCGGACGAGCGTTTGTTTAAGTTGGGGAGAATGTAATGACCCGGCCCGTCGTTACGGGAATTACCACCCCGTTACCTTGCATTTACATATCTTATACTTTTATATCAGTATTAGAATATATCGGGTGAGTTAGGAGTGATTCGGGTTGAAAATGAAACAAATAGCATGCTTGAAGGAAGCTTAAATATGGGAAGTCAACCTAGAGTTGACTATTGAGTTAGAATGCTCGGAACCGGATTCCGATGATTCGACTAGTTTCGGGGGATCATCTATGACTTAGGAGAGCAATCGGAATTGAATTCGGAGGTCCGGTGTAGTTTTAGGCTTGAATTGGCGAAGGTTGAATTTTGGCGGAAACCGGATGGTAGGTGAGATTTTGATCCGGGGGTCGGAATGGAATTCCGACAATTTCTGTAGCTTCGTTATGTGATTTTGGATATGTCTGCAAATTTTCAGGTCATTCGGACATCGTTTGATCGGGTTTCGGATTGAATGTTAGTTTTGAAAGTTTTGAAGAAACTTAGGCTTGAATTCGTGTGGAAATGGTGATTTTGATGTTTAGGATGGTATTTTTATGATTGGAATAAGTCCGTATCATGTTTTGGAGTATGCTGGTGGTCTTCGTTGGGTTCCCGGAGGCCTCGGGAGGAATCCGGGGGTCCAAACGGACCATTTTTGGAAAAAATGAGAAGGCTGGTTGCTGTCATAAATGCAGCAGGAATTTTGCTCTCCGCGATCGCGGGGCGGGGGACGCGATCGCGTAGGGTTAGGGGCTAGACCAATGCGATCGCAGGAGCACCAGTCGCGATCGCATAGAGTTAACCGGGTAGCCATCGCGATCGCATGAGCACCTATGCGATCGCGTAGGAGAAAAATGGGGTCCAGGGAATTTGTGCTACGCGATCGCAGGAAGAGAGACGTGATCGCGTGAGGCCGGCTTTTTGAACATCGCGATCGCGTGAGGCGCGTCGCGATCGCGTAAGGTTAAATGTTCTGGCAGTGAATTAAATCACAGAACAGAGGGCTCGCGGGTTTACACCCCCAAAACACAATTTTGAGCCCTAGAGAGAAGAAGACTCGACGAAAACATTGAGAAATCATCGGGTATTCGTCGGAGGTAAGATTCTTGACTCAAAAACATCATTTTATGGTAGAATTAATCTTCATGAAATTGGGTAGAAATCTTGAAGAATTGTGGCCTAGGTATTGAAAACGGGATTTTGAGTTTTGGAAGGCCATTTGAGCTCCGATTTTGATAAATTTTATATGCACGGACTCGTGGCGAGACGAGGATCGCGTTGGCACTAATTTCGGAAATTTCTGAGCAGTGGGGCCCGTGGTCAAGTTTTACCAACTTAGTGTATTTATGCGGATTTCATGTAAATTGAAATGGGTTATGATTCTTTGACCCGTATTTGATATAATTATTGTGGTTTGATTAGATTCTACGCACGAGGGAGCTAAATTCAAAGGAAAGGGCATCGCAGACAAGTCTACGGCCGGCTAGAGGTGAGTAGTTTGTGTATATGGTAGCCTGAGGGTTCGAAACCCCGGCTTAGCACATTGTGACACTAGTAGGGCGTGGCTCGCACCCCGTGGCAGGTTCGGGAATGATTATGATTGGGGATTGAGACTTGGTCCATCCCGGATGTGAATAATATGCTATTAGTGTTGGAAATACACTGTATTTGATATATTTGTGGGCGATAAGCCTTGTTTGGGGCCTTGTGCCGACCTGTAGCGTCCTTAGAGGACAACATTTATGTGATAGCTATATTTTCTTAAATCACTGATCTCAATCCTGAAAATTGAAATCACAGTATTGATATGCTAAGTCACCGACTTTTGCAAATTTAATAAATTTAAAGTATTTTTCATGAATTATGAACTGAAAACTGGAATTTAGATAAATGAACTGTTCTGTGATTTATCTGATTTATGTGGACTGAGGATGGATCGGGCTGCACGCCGCAATGGTTGATGTGAGGATCGGGCTGCACGCCGCAGCAGTATTGCGCTTGGGCTGTAGGAGCCCCTCCGGAGTCTGTACACACCCCAGTGAGCGCCGTCGACGTTAAATGGATCGGGCTACACGCCGTAGCGGTTATGTGTTTTGCATTGCATCTTTATTTGTTGAATTACTCTGTGGTAGCTGTATTGTACTGTTGATGCTAGTTCGTAGTAGGAATCGAACTGTAGTTTAGCTTCATTATGTGGTATTCTGTGGATTTCTTATTTTCAGCTACTTGTATATATTTATTACTCATTGAGTACTTAGTACTCACCCCTACTCCCTGCACCTTTTGTGTGCGGACTCAAGTAATCAGGAGAAGTAGACGAGCATTTCCAGCTTCTGCAGAGTCATACCGACTTGCCAAAGTAGCTGCCGACGTTCGTACAACCTAGCTTCTCCTCTCCTTTCCAGTTGTTATTTTGTATTTTGTATTCAGACTTGAGTATTTCTATATATTACTCTCTATTCCTGTTGGGTTTTGTTAGAGGCTCTAGACTTATGACTCTAGATCTTTGGGAGTGTTAGTATTTTGTTCATTATTATTATTATTGGTGTTCTTTGACTCATATATTCTTCTTGGAATGTCCATTTGGGACTGATAGTCGTTGTGATAAGTAATAGTTGGTCTGGCTGGCCTAGCTTAATTGTTGGGCGCCATTACGACCGGATTTGGGTCGTGACTTATACTGTCGTTATCATTTGGACCATTTCATATCCCCAAAAATCGCGAAAAATTGAAAACTAGCCACTTATTCGACCGGTCAATGAAATATAGACACAGAATCACCGGTCAATGATATTTAGCCACTTATTTAATCCGGTAACTTTTTGTTGACCAAAATACCCCTACTTTTATTCTTAATTTACGCGACTTCACCTTCTCTAACGTAAATTAACAACTAAATCTTGCGGAGGAAAGTTTTCATCAGCCAATTTGCTTTTAATTTTCGGCAGTCAATTTTCACCTTCAATCTGCGTTCAATCATCAATCTGCAAATCGAAGTAAGTTCTATCAATAATTTATCTGATTATTTTAAATTTATACATCAGCGAAGAATTCAAAACCATAAAGTTCAAAGTATCAATAAAAAAATTTAATTTTTCGAATTTTCTGATTTGTTTTTAATTGTTTAATCTATGTTATTGTCTAATTTCGTCAATGTAGGACATATCGCCAGTATAATTTGCTGGACGTTTATAAATTAATATATAAAGAAAAATATTTCTAGTTTATTATACTGGAAATCTCATAAAAATTGTCTTTTTTGTGAATCAAGTATACTTTATGGGTTATTACGTTTGTGTAAGCTTTTGATCCGATATGTTATACTGGAGAATTTCTAAAACATAGAATATAATTTAATATTTTTTAATCCAGAATGATTTACGGATGTCAAATGTATCTAATATTTTTCTCCAGTATATTATACTGAATAAATTCTAAGAATAGAATATAATTTAGTGTTGTATTAATCTAGTGTGTAAGCTAGTATTACATTATTTTATACTGGATAAGTTCAAACAATATAATATTATTGAGTTTTGTTTGAATCACGTATATCTTACGGGACATCTATTGTGTTTAAGCTTATTTTTCCAATAAGTTATACGGGATATCAACCTGTGTGAATATTATGTTATACTTAATAAGTTCTAATAGTAGAATACAATTAAGTTCCACTTGAATCTAGTTTATTTTACGGGATATCACCTTTTTGTAAGCTTATTCTCCAATAAGTTATACTGGATAAGTTCTAAGACTATAAATAAATTATTTTTGTTTGAATCCAGAATATTTTACCAGAATTAGTTTTGTTTCAATCGAGTAACTTATACGGCACATGGACTGTGTGTAACCTTTTTCTCCAGTATTTTATACTGGATAAATTTTGGACATCACGTGTGTGTAATCTTTTTGTCCAGTATTTTCTCCAGTATCAATACAGTATAATTTACTGGACATCACGTGTGTGTAATCTTTTTGTCAAGTATTTTATACTAGATGAGTTAACTTTGTGCTAGCATGTAGTTGATCCTTGTTTCAATGCAGTATAATATACGGCATATCATGTTTGTATAATCGTTTTGTCCAGTATATGGTACTGGAGGAGTTACTTTGTGTTTGCATGTAGTTGACCCGTGTTTGAATCCAGTATAATATACGGTACATCTCATGTGTATAATCTTTTTGTACAATATATTGTACTGGAGAAGTTGACTTTGTGCTATCATGTATTTGACCAATGTTTTAATGCAGTATAATATACTGGACATCTCGTGTGTGTAATATTTTTGTCTCAGTATTTTGTACTGGAGGAGTTGACTTTGTGCTATCATGTAATTGATCAATGTTTCAATCCAGTATAATATACTGGATATGACGTGTGTGTAATATTTTTGTCCAGTATATTGTACTGGACTCTGTTGTAGCATGCATTTGAGATTTGTTTCAATCCAGTATAATATACGGGACATCTCGTGTCAATAATCATTTTGTCTAGCATGTAGTTGAATATTTTTTGAGTATATTTATTGCGAGATTATCTGTGTCAAAGTTTAAGCTGAATGATTTTATATTTTTAAACAGTATAATTTCTAATTATTTGGGTTCATTAAACACAGGATGCATACAAATATCTTACTTATCGCGTTCAATGGCAATTGGACAGCAGATTACAAGTATTTGGATCATAATACAAAGCTTCTCTTGATAAATGATGGGACTTCATTTGAAGAATTCCTTCAAAATTTTTTTGAAGTTATAGAGGTTGACAATAAGAAATTAAACGCAAATGTATGGCTGAATATCAATTTAGGTACTTCTAAGGGAATAGAAGTAAGAAAAGATGAAGATCTTAGTATGTGTATGATTCTTTTAAAAACTGATCCATACTATAAAGGTTCAAAATTTGTTGTTGAATGTCACGACCCAAATTCCGGTCGTGATGACGCCCAACACACCTGCTAGGCAAGCCCGACCATTTACACTCTCACCCGAGCATGAAGCTCAAATCAATTACCTGGATATTATTTCGACAATAAAGCTAAACTAAATAACCACCCAAAGATCTAGGGTCACGAGTCTAGAGCCTCTAAACATGATCGGATAACAATATCTAAACCAAATACTCAAGTATGAATAATGTATATACAAAGGAAAACTGGAATAAGAAGAGAAGCCAGGTCCTGCGAACGCCAGCAGCTACCTCAGCAACTCGGATAAATACTGATAAAAGATGGAGTGCTCGTCTATCCTTCCTGTGTACCTGAATCTGCACACAAAGGTGCAGGGAGTAGGGGTGAGTACTAAGTACTCAGTGAGTAATAAATATATAAAAGTAGCTGAAAGTAGGAAATCCACAGAATACCACAATATGAAGCTAAACTACAGTCCGATCCTCCTACGAACTAGCAACAACAGTACAATACAATTATCACAGATAATTCAATAGATAAAGATGCAATGCGATGCACATAACCGCTGCGGCGTGTAGCCCGATCCATTTAACGTCGACGACACTCACTAGTATTGTGTACAGACTCCGGAGGGGCTCCTACAGCCTCATATCAACCGCTGCGGCGTGCAGCCCGATCCTCATATCATAACAACCGCTGCGGCGTGCAGCCCGATCCATCCTCAGTCCACAACAATCATATAAGTCACACAACGGCTCAATTATTATTATTTCCAGGTTCCAGTTCATAAATTATGAAAATACTTTAACTTTTATTTAATTTTTCCAAAACATGTGACTTAGCAATTCAATACGGTGATTTCCAAACCAGGACTGAGATCAGTGATTAAGCAAGTATAGCTATCACATATATAACTATCCCCTAGGGATACTACAGGTCGGCACAAGGCCCCAAATACGACTTACAACCCACAATTATATCAAACACAGTGTTTTTCAACCACAATTATCATATCATACTCATTCGGGATGGACTAAGTCTCAATGCCCAGTCACAATGAGTCCTGCACCTGCCACGGGGTGCGAGCCACGCCCTACTAGCGTCACAATGTGCTAAGCCGGGGTTTCGAACCCTCAGGCTACCATATACCCAAACTACTCACCTCTAGCCGGTCGTAGACTCGTCCGCAATGCCCTTTCCTTTGGAATTCGCTGCCTCGCGTATAGAATCTATTCAAACCATAATAATTGTGTCAAATACGGGTCAAAGAATCATAACCCATTTCAATTTACATGAAATTCGCATAAATACACTAAGTTGGTAAAAATCCGACCCCGGGCCCGCTGCTCGGAAAATTCCGAAATTAGTACCAACGCGATCCTCGTCTCGCCACGAGTCCGTGCATATAAAATTTATCAAAATCGGAGTTCGATTGGCCTTTCAAAACCCAAATTTTCGTTTTCAATTTCTAGGCCACAATCCTTCACAATTTCTACCCAAATTCATGAAGATTGATGTTAATTCTACCATAAAATTATGTTTTTGAGTCAAGAATCTTACCTTCGATGTTTACCCGGTGAAATCCCCTCTTGAAGCTCTCCAAAATCATCCAAACGAAATGAAATCAATGAAAAAAATAACCCAATTTCGTGTAATAAAGAATCTGTCTGTGCTTCGTCGGGTTGTACCCTGCTGCGCTGTACAAGTTGTACATCCTATTGCTCCAGCAGTCATTTTCCGTCGATCATAACTTCTAGTACAGATGTCCAAATTACGAGTTCTTTAGCTTTCTTGGAACTAGACACGATGTTCTACAATATTCATGTTTTGCACTTTTTGTGATTCCCTATAGATTACAAGATATCAGATCTCAAAGTAGCCAAATATTGCTGAAAATCTGCTGCAATTAGTGCAACAATCAGCAGTTCACTTTGGCTCTAAATGGTCCGTTTGGACCCCCTAATTCATCCCGAGGCCCCCGGGCCCCCAACGAAAACCACCAACATACTCCATAAGACGATGCAAACTTGTTCCAATCATAAAAACACGCCCTTAAACACGGAAAACATCGAATCCAAGCAAATTCAAGCCTAAGTTTTCATTTAAACTTCCGCAAGCAACATTCGATCAAAACCCCGACCAAACGACCTCCGAATGACCTGAAATTTTGCAGGAACATCCAAAATCACCTAACGGAGCTACTTCATTTGTCGGAATTCCATTCCGACTCCCGGATCAAAATCTCACCTATCGATCGGATTCCGCCAAAATTCCAACTTCGCCAAAATAGGCTAACTTCTTCACCGGACCTCCAAAATTACTTCCAATTGCGCTCCTAAGTCTTAAATCATCCCCGAAACTAACCGAATCATCGGAATTCAGTTCCGATCCCTCTAACTCATAAGTCAACATTGAGTTGACTTTTCCAACTTAAGCTTTCCTTAAAGAGATTAATTGTTCCATTTCCTACCAAAATCGATCCGAATTGACTCAAGATTTGCACACAAGTCACACTCGACATTACGGACTTGCACGAACTTTCGGAATCGCATTCCGACCCTGATATCAAAATTTTCACTTCCGGTCGAATTTTCTCATTGTCACGCCCCAAATCGGGGAACATGACCGGCGCCTGACCGGGTTGCCCCAGTCAAGCGGACCTGGGTGCCTTTCATTCCCACGCGTTACCCCTGTGCTGATTGTTTTTCATTTACCAAATGTCTTACTAATCATGAATGATTTCACATTAAACAAATAAAACCATACGAGCGATTCATTAACAAGTTTGCAATTTTTACAACGCCCGACATAACACAATACATATACATAAGACCGGAGTCCCACAGTTTACATGTCTACAGAGCCTCTAGGATAAAAAAAGGGGAATACAATACTTGTCGGTAACAAGGCTCCGGCTATACCTTACAAAACCAAAATGAAATCTAAACAAAAGTGCCATGAACCACACAAGGCCCAAAGGAAGAAAGGGGCTCACCAAAACGGGCAGTGGAAGGAGAAGGATACTACTGCCGATGAGCTGAAGTGCCTGCTAGTGATCCACCTACAATCATAACACGAATGTAGCGTCCCCGGCAAAAGGGACGTCAGTACACTTGAATCGTACTGGTATGTATGGACAAACTTTGTCCCAAGTAAACTCAAGCCATTAAATTACATCAACAATTAATTAAGCCGACCAACCATGTTTCCACATTTTCCTCATTTCAAATAATTCTCAACACAAAGCACTTTCTACAATCAACCAATTTAACAATAACCAATCAATCACGTAAAACACAAGTAGTCAAACAAAGGGGCAATCAGTGCCCCACAGGTTGCAAACTCTCCTGCTGTCTCCTTTCACAATTTCACATTATTGATTTTTATATTAATTTTCAATAGCGATTTCGATCGCTTTCCATCCTTATTACCCCTGACCACCCTTATTACCTCGGCCACCCTTATCACCCCAACCCACACCTTATTTCTTCATGTTGCGGCGCGCAACCCGATCCCACCGTACAGTTTTAAAACACAACAAGTACAAACAGGAGATAAGGCATTTCACACAATTTCAACAAGTTCAAATAAGCAACTTACAGGTTGGTTCATGTTCACAATTACTTCTCAAGCCGATATCATAACCAAGTTACAAATGTTCCAAAAATCAAGAGTATTCATACCGTATTGTTCAATGACTTACCAATCCTCAAGTGTTTCGTTTCTTTTCCATAAAGTACCATATATGCCATTATAGCCATTATTCACAATTCTTTTACCAAATTAAACTCTCATTTTACATCACTCATAGCTCAACAACAAACTTTGAATATCCAACAACAACATCAAGAATTTCACACAAATTGTCAATTTAACACGAACCAAACAAACTTCACACATATAGGCGATTTCACAAGAATCAAAATTAGCCATACATACATGGTGATGAGTTTTCTTCCGTTAACTTCCTACTTTATGCTTACCCAAGATATCCTACTCTTGCCAACCTTGTTCTTGAAGACTCTTACTTCTACTCACTTCTTTTTACTAGAAATCAAGTTCAATAATCATGCATGAGTGTAAAAATTCTATTTTCAAAAGCTATTATATGCAAACCTCTCTTTACCCAATTTAAAACTGAAAATCAAAGAAAATAGTTAGGGTTTTTACCTTGAAAAGATTGGGGAAGTTGAATCCTTGCCCTAGGATCCCTTGGATTTAAGTGGTTGGAACAATCCTTGAAGATGAAGAACTTCTCTCTCTAAAACCCCTCTCTTCTCTCTCTAATTTTGGTAAGATGATATGAGAAAATGAGGGTGAAAGGTGTTATGTTAAAGAAGAGATCGGGTCAAAATGTTACAAAAATCTGGGCCGGGGTCAATTCTGCGGTGCACTTTGCGATCGCAGAATCAACATGCGGTCCGCATAGTGACCGCGGAATGGCCTCAAAATTACTCAAGTTCTGTTACAGAATGCGACCAATATGCGGTCCGCATTCTTGATCTGCGGTCCCAAAGTGCACCGCAGATTCACTATGCAATCGCATATCGACCGCATTTTCAACATGATTTTTGGGAGGCTTCTGTTAAGCTTTGCGGCAAGAATGCGGTCCGCATAGCAGATTTGCGGTCGCATTCTTGACCGCAAAATTGACACTTTTCGGAAAACTTTATTCTCTACATTTTTGACACTTAAATCACTACCAAGGGTCCGAACCGTGGCGAGCAAGCTCGCCGCGAAGAATTCTACGCATTCCTAACACATTATTCGGACCATGACACCACAGCTACTAGGTTTTATGCACAAAAATTTTACGGGGCCTTACATCCTCCCCCCCTTAAGATCATTCGTCCTCGAATGAGGATTTGAAAAATGAGTTGGCTTTGAAAGACATGCTATGCAAACTATCAAAATTTTAACTAACTCTTATATTTTAGAAAAATTTCGCCAGAGTTTCCTTTGTTTTATGGACATATCCACCTGTCAGAGGGCCCCCGAAACACATTACTAAACAACAATACACAAATACAACACTTTCCACAACTGGTATACACTTTCTTACCTCAACGAATGCACATGTTCTATCACATTGTTACAATTGCACAGAAACTAGTCACTTCAATGAATTCTTACCTTATTCAACCAATTTAACACCATGTACACTCGACAAACCATTACCAATCTACACTTACTATTAGTTGCTTATTTAACACATAAATCTTTTATAAGGCAATCATTTATCAAGAAAGGTTCAAGTGACCCAAGGCAACAACACATTTAACTCATTACAAAATGAAGGAGACTTCACTAATACTAAGAGAGAAACAACTTGGACAAGATGACGAGTTACTAGGAGTAGAAGGGTCACCTAATTTCTTCTAGGCTTGATCAAACAAATGGGGGTACTTTTCCTTCATCTCTTTTTCCGCTTCCCATGTGGCCTCCTCAACTTGTTGACTTCGCCACAATACTTTAAGAGAGGCAACTTCCTTATTTCTCAACTTACGGACTTGCCTATCAAGAATGGCAACTGGAACTTCTTCATATGACAAATCTTCATTAACCTCTATAGCTTCGACTGGCATGATGGTGGATGGATCTCCAATCACTTTCTTCAACATGGACACATGGAATACCGGATGCACTGATGACATCTCGGGAGGCAACTCTAGCCTATAAGCTACTTGTCCAATCCTTTGAACGATTCGATATGGCCCGACATACCTAGGACTCAATTTCCCTTTCTTTCCGAATCGCATGACTCCCTTCATAGGAGATACCCTCAAGAACACCCAATAATCGACTTGAAACTCCAAATCCCTTCGACGAACGTCTGCATAGGACTTTTGACGGCTTTGTGCTGTTTTCATTCTGTCCTGGATAACCTTGACCTTTTCCATAGCTTCGTACACCATTCCTAACACATTATTCGGACCATGACACCACAGCTACTAGGTTTTATGCACAAATATTTTACGGGGCCTTACACTCATAAACCTTCAAATTCTTATATTTTGCCAAATGACTTCAAAATGACCTTCGGACACCCGAATTCACTTCCGATCGTGTTCCCAACTCCAAAATCACCATATGGATCTATTCGCAGGCTCGGAATCCCAAACGGACATCTATAACTCTAAAATGCCTTCCAACCCTAATTTATGAAATCTTTCTAAAATACTAACTTCCACCATATACGTTGAAATGCTCACGGGTTATCAAAAACCAAATCCGGACATACGTCCAAGTTTAAAATCATCATACGAGCATGTTGGAACTTTTAGATCCAAATTCCGAGGTCATTTACTCAAAATTCCAATCGTAGTTTAGTTCTTCAACTTTAAGCTTTCAAAATGAGAATTTCCATTTAGATTTGACTCCAAACTTCTTGAATTTGAATTCTGACCATACACACAAGTCAATATACCTGAGATTAAGCTGTACATGGCATCAATCTGCTGAATGACGAGCCAGAGCTCAAAACGACCGGTCGGGTCGTTACAATCTCCCCCACTTAAACATACGTTCGTCCTCGAACGTGCTGAGATCTACAATGATGTAGTCTCAAATAACTTGTTTAACACATCATGCACCTTCCTGTGCTACCACTACTTAGTTGAGCATATTAGCTATATAATTCTGTAGATATAATTCTTTATTTGAGCGAATAAGACATTAGGCCAAATTCCAACATCTTGAATTTCCTGCCAAGTCTGTTTCCATCATTCGACCACCATATAAATCTCCACACGTTGTACCCAAACATTAATGCATAACATTGTTGAATTCACACTTTGCATCACTTTACTCATATGACCACAATATATTTCGGAGCCAAACCTCGATATTACCTTTCTAACGAGCTGAGATCAAATATGCTCGTACTCATTAATGACTCCAACGATCATCTCGATTATAACACACCGCATTGGTGACACGACACCTCAGCATCGGCCTAAGCCACAATGAGCACAACACAGGCTCCAATAAAAAAAACGATCCGAACACACTCGAATCATGACAACTAACTCACACAAAAGAGCTATAGTTCAATTCACCCGTACCATCATAACATAGAACTGAGATCTTATCTCACATCATACAATTAGGGTACTTGAATCCTCCTCGAAAGGTCATAACATCACGTGGCCTTGCCACGGCCCATGATTCTATCCAAACACTATTACTCATGGAGCACCTCAAGTCACCATGCTCAAAACGGTCAACCACGCACATATTTAGGTCCGAAACCAAGCAATCAATCTCACCCACGGTGAAACAATTAATATACGCTATCAAGTCCTGAAAAGACACAACCGATGTGCCATTCGCCGAGCGATACTCAATACAAACTTTTCCTCAGAAGCCAGGAAGTATTGTATACCAGGTAACATATAACTAGATCTATTTTCACATTACACTGTTGCGGCGTGCAACCCGCTCCAATGACATACCCGTGGAAGCGTGCCACCCGATCCAGATACCATACCCGTGGCGGCGTGCCACCCGATACATATAAAACCCTCGCAAAAGAAATGCACATCGAGTCGAATTGCTCATTACAGTAAACATATATAGCCTCAAGCTCGGACACAAGAAACGCGTCAGGCAAAGTTCCCCAATACTGGAACTGAATCAATTGTAGATACCTCTACACTGACATCCACCACGAAGGCCCAACTGACAAAGCAATACCTACCAGCCGTCCGCTGGCCCTAGGGTACATTTACCTTGATGGAATATGATCCGATGCGCTCTGCCACGCAGTTGTGATATTTTTCGGATTTAGTCCATATCACATTAGTCTAGACAACCCGACTTATGACAACTAGTCTGCAATCATATATCATAATCCAAATTCGTCATATCAAGTTGAGAGAGAGCCACTAGGGCTTCCGATTTCCAATAATCACTAAACGGTGCCGATACACACAATATACAACCACTGCATAGGCAAATTTACGAGAACTTCAAGTCTCCAACACATATATAACACATGAATCACTATGCCTGATTCCGTACTTCACCGTACGAATACATAACACACATCAAGCGTCCATTCATACCACGAAAGCCATTCAGAAATTTCACTATGCCATTAGCGACTCAATTATTACAGTCGATCCAACAAGAGAATACCACCATACAACTAGATATTATATGTTTACATTACCTTTTCCTTTTGGACCATATACCCTGCCAAATTACTAGAATAGCAGTACCATTTTCCTTAATCACCAGAAAGATCGATTCTAAATTCACCTGCAGCTGCCCGCGCTGCTCAATAATTTTTAATGACTTTCCATATATTATGAACAAATCTCAAAGCCTTGAATATGCCATTATCAACTTTCCATAACACATCGTATATACCATACCACACTAAGATAACATGGGAATTCATATCCCCTTCCTACGCCGCAAACATTGGCGCACTCAACTAGTCAAGGCCTTTCATGATCCCATATAGAGAAAACTCATTACACATTCCAAGCTTTGCATACCGACAGGAATATACTCACTTTTAAACCACGGTAGGACCCATCACAAACTCTTTCTCCCAATCCATTACATAAGTTTAGCTGCCAGGAATGAGTCCTTCTACCCACATCGAGCTACGCAACTGCCAGCACTCAAGAGCTTGGTTGCACCATAGCTGCAAGACTTATCACTTCGAACACATACCAGGAATTAACTGTATCCCTAATATACCGTTCCGGTTTATTAACAAGTTACTCCATTTTCTTTTCTGATTCATCTTTAATTTCATATTAGCCTTTATTGTAGCACTACAATATCTCAACTCATGTTACCACACCAGACTCGTACACAAGACCACACGGTCTAAAGCCCATAGGTCACTTAATACTCTCTCAATGTTTCTCAAAAGTACCACATTCTACAATACTTTGTTTTGAAGAACTTCCTGCGATTTTGAATTCGTTATCATTACTCCCCAACACAGATACGTAGAATCCCCTCATTCACATAACATACACAAGTCTTGATTCCTTCTAACGAAACCACCGTCTTTAGCCATATACACAATCTTAAGACACCTTACAGTTACAAGCAAAGTCTTGAACACCGCAAGGCCATTCTCGGGCGTCATTCACGCTTATTCAATTATAATTCAACTGTCTTATTGGACAAGACCACGCGTGCCCTGTTAGAACTCTGGCACCGTAGAGCATGATTACAAACAAATGCATTTAGCTATCTTTCCTTCCTATTCACCAAACATTCTTACCAGCAGCAGTTCAAACCATCCTATTATTTCTTCATATCTACGAAGCACCATAACCTTTATCGGAATTTCCCAACATACTTAGAGATAGAACCAACATAGCACACAACAGTGCAATCAGTTAATCAATAACAACCTCCCCAACTTGGCTCGAAGCCATACATCAAAGCACTTTTAGCTGCTCATAGCATTCTTTACTCAAATGATACCACAATGTTATGGTGAGATTAAACTCCAGTCATTTACAAGCTTGACAGAGAATCGAATCATCAGAGACCTTAACTCCTCTGTAATTCTTGCATTTATTCACACTCAACATTTAAGCCTACTCTCCAGGCGACAGAAATATTTTTCTAAGTCCCAAATTTTTCAAAAATTTCGACAGACTTTTCTTTGTAATTTGGCCTATCCACCTGCCAGAGAATCACCAAAACCATCCTAACAATACATCCACAACTCAACAAGACATCACAATGTTTATCAACAACATTAATCTCAATACTACAAGGGTTATATTATCAAAGTTGATACATGAACATGCGCTGCACCTGCTCGAATCATAACATATATCAAATACACTTCAATTACACATCGGAATCAACCCACCTATTTTGCCTCAATCTAGTATTTCAATACAACACCTTCCACCGGGATTCACATAGCATAATCACTTTAGTCTTCCTGAGTCTAAACTCATTTTACTACACGTAAGACACTTTACCTTCCAACTAAGAGATATGATAAATTTTCACCACGCCCATAGCTCGGGGTTACATAACAGATTACAATAAGGATCTAACACTTGATAACTCGTACATTATTAAGCTGCCATTTCCACAATTAGGAACAATACCGGTCACACGAAATTTCATAATACCAGTTTGTGAAATCAGTACTTTGGTGCTCATGTCATAGACAAAGATTTGGCGTCAAGTCCTCCCGACTAGCCCAACATGAACTTGCAGAGATTATATCTCGCCCCTCGACCAGGGAATCACAAGCCATCAAGGCAATTATATTACTAAGCGTTCGAGTGTGCGTACAGGCGTATGGAAGGAATTTCCAAGAATTATATCTCAAGCTGAATCAAGTACGCACGATAAGAATTCCAAGAAATGTGAAGTGTTTCCTAAAGGTTTGCAGCCTCCCGAGGATAAGTACAAGCGTCCCCGTACCGATCCACGAGACTCTACCAACCGGCTCAAGACTCATGGGGCCTAGTAACCTAGGCTCTGATACCAAGTTGTCACGACCCAAATTTCGGTCGTGATGACGACCAACACACCTGCTAAGCAAGCCCGACCATTTACACTCTTACCCGAGCATGAAGCTCAAATCAATTACCTGGATATTATTTCGACAATAAAGCTAAACTGAATAACCACCCAAAGATCTAGGGTCACGAGTCTGGAGCCTCTAAACATGATCGGATAACAATATCTAAACCAAATACTCAAGTATGAATAATGTATATACAAAGGAAAACCTGGAATAAGAAGAGAAGCCAGGTCCTGCGAACGCCAGCAGCTACCTCAACAACTCGGATAAATACTGATAAAAGATGGAGTGCTCGTCTATCCCTCATGTGTACCTGAATCTGCACACAAAGGTGCAGGGAGTAGGGGTGAGTACTAAGTACTCGGTGAGTAATAAATATATACAAGTAGCTGAAAGTAAGAAATCCACAGAATACCACATAATGAAGCTAAACTACAGTCCGATTCCTCCTACGAACTAGCAACAATAGTACATTACCACTATCACAGATAATTCACAAACAAAGATGCAATGCAAAACACATAACCGCTACGGCGTGTAGCTCGATCCATTTAACGTCGACGACGCTCACCGGGGGTGTGTATAGACTCCGGAGGGGCTCCTACAGCCCAAGCGCAAATACGGCTGCGGCGTGCAGCCCGATCCATCCTCAGTCCACAATAATTAGATAAGTCACAAACAACTCAATTTACAACAATCATATAAGTCACACAACAGCTCAATTATTATTATTTCCAGGTTCCAGTTCATAAATTATGAAAATACTTTAACTTTTATTTAATTTTTCCAAAACATGTGACTTAGCAATTCAATACGGTGATTTCCAATCCAGGACTGAGATCAGTGATTAAGCAAGTATAGCTATCACATATATAACTATCCCGTAGGGATACTACAGGTCGGCACAAGGCCTCAAATACGGCTTACAGCCCACAATTATATCAAACACAGTGTTTTTCAACCACAATTATCATATCATACTCATTCGGGATGGACTAAGTCTCAATGCCCAGTCACAATCAGTCCCGCACCTGCCACGGGGTGCGAGCCACGCCCTACTAGCGTCACAATGTGCTAAGTCGGGGTTTCGAACCCTCAGGCTACCATATACACAAACTACTCACCTCTAGCCGGTCGTAGACTCGTCCGCAATGCCCTTTCCTTTGGAATTCGCTGCCTCGCGTATAGAATCTATTCAAACCACAATAATTGTGTCAAATACGGTCAAAGAATCATAACCCATTTCAATTTACATGAAATTCGCATAAATACACTAAGTTGGTAAAAATCCGACCCCGGGCCCGCTGCTCGGAAAATTCCGAAATTAGTACCAACGCGATCCTCGTCTCGCCACGAGTCCGTGCATATAAAATTTATCGAAATCGGAGTTCGATTGGCCTTTCAAAACCCAAATTTTCGTTTTCAATTTCTAGGCCACAATCCTTCACAATTTCTACCCAAATTCATGAAGATTGATGTTAATTCTACCATAAAATTATGTTTTTGAGTCAAGAATCTTACCTTCGATGTTTACCCGGTGAAATCCCCTCTTGAAGCTCTCCAAAATCATCCAAACGAAATGAAATCAATGAAAAAAATAACCCAATTTCGTGTAATAAAGAATCTGTCTGTGCTTCGTCGGGTTGTACCCTGCTGCGCTGTACAAGTTGTACATCCTATTGCTCCAGCAGTCATTTTCCGTCGATCATAACTTCTAGTACAGATGTTCAAATTACTAGTTCTTTAGCTTTCTGAAAACTAGACACGATGTTCTACAATATTCATGTTTTGCACTTTTTGGGATTCCCTATAGATTACAAGATATCAGCTCTCAAAGTAGCCAAATATTGCTGAAAATCTGCTGCAATTAGTGCAGCAATCAGCAGTTCACTTTGGCTCTAAATGGTCCGTTTGGACCCCCTAATTCATCCCGAGGCCCCCGGGCCCCCAACGAAAACCACCAACATACTCCATAAGACGATGCAAACTTGTTCCAATCATAAAAACACGCTCTTAAACACGGAAAACATCGAATCCAAGCAAATTCAAGCCTAAGTTTTCATTTAAACTTCCGCAAGCAACATTCGATCAAAAACCCGACCAAACGACCTCCGAATGACCTGAAATTTTGCAGGAACATCCAAAATCACCTAACGGAGCTACTTCATTTGTCGGAATTCCATTACGACTCCCGGATCAAATTTCACATATCGATCAGATTCCGCGAAAATTCCAACTTCGCCAAAATAGGCTAACTTCTTCACCGAACCTCCAAAATTACTTCCGATTGCGCTCCGAAGTCTTAAATCATCCCCCGAAACTAACCGAATCATCGGAATTCAGTTCCAATCCCTCTAACTCATAGGTCAACATTGAGTTGACTTTTCCAACTTAAGCTTTCCTTAAAGAGATTAATTGTTCCATTTCCTACCAAAAATCGATCCGAATTGACTCAAGATTTGCACACAAGTCACACTCGACATTACGGACTTGCACAAACTTTCGGAATCGCATTCTGACCCTGATATCAAAATTTTCACTTCCGGTCGAATTTTCTCATAAACCTTCAAATTCTTATATTTTTCCAAATGACTTCAAAATGACCTTCGGACACCCGAATTCACTTCCGATCGTGTTCCCAACTCCATCACCATATGGATCTATTCGCAGACTCGGAATCCCAAATGGACATCTATAACTTTAAAATGCCTTCCAACCCAAATTTATGAAATCCTTCTAAAATACTAACTTCCACCATATACGCTGAAATGCTCACGGGTTATCAAAAATCAAATCCGGACATACGTCCAAGTTTAAAATCATCATACGAGCATGTTGGAACTTTTTGATCCCAATTCCGAGGTCATTTACTCAAAATTCCAATTGTAGTTTAGTTCTTCAACTTTAAGCTTTCAAAATGAGAATTTCCATTTAGATTTGACTCCAAACTTCTTGAATTTGAATTCTAACCATACACACAAGTCAATATACCTGAGATGAAGCTGTTCATGGCATCAATCTGCTGAATGACGCGCCAGAGCTCAAAATGACCGGTCGGGTCGTTACATTGAAATATGAGAAATACCGGATCAACAACTAGAAGGTAATGCAATAATGGACATTGATAATCAACAATTATTGCAGAGAAACACATATCATCCGGAAGAGCAGGAGAATCCAATTTATGATATTGCAATGGAAAAAGCAATTGTAATTCCATTGGAAGATCAGCACATTGAATCAGTGCAAAGTATTGAAGCAAGAAAAAGGAAAGTAAAGGGAAAGGCATAACAACCTCCTTCAATAATATTAAAAGAAAATGCAACACTGGATGATGTAAAACTTGGGTCTGTTTTTCAAGATAAAAATTCAATGATAAAATGTTTTCGCTTAGCTGCGATAAAGAAGCACTTTGAGTTTTATGTTAACAGGTCAAGTAACACGAGATATTGTTTGGTTTGTGCTGATGAAAAGTGTGGTTGGACTATTCGAGGTTCAAGAATTAAGGAATCGACACTTTTCAAAATAGTTAAATTTCAGAGAAGACATGACTGCTCAGTTGATATTCGAAAATCAGATCAAAGACAAGCAACTTCAAATGTGATTAGAGATTATGTGATTGAGAACTTAAGAGACATAGCTACAGATGTAAAGCCTAAGTTTGTCATTTCAGAGATGAAAAGAGCACATGGAATTGATGTTGGTTATGGAAAAGCATGGCATGCTATTCAAAAGGGGTTATCTTTGTTAAGAGGAACAACTGAACAAAATTATGAGCAACTTCCATCGTATTTGTATATGATGGAACAAAAAAATCCAGGATCATATACAAATATTGTGAGAGATGAAGAAAACCGGTAAATCTTTTTTTTTAAATTATACAATGTGAGTTTTCTTCAATCTATTGTATTTGATTTTGTCTTAAATATTATATAGGATTTTAGTGGTTGTCATCCAGTATATTTTACAGGATATACGTGTTTTATAAGTTTTATGTCTTGTATAATATACTTGGTAAGTTCTGTTCTACCTAAAAATTTCTAATTTCAGTTTATTTTATCCCGTAAATGTTACGGGACTTGTGGCTTGTATTATCTTTATGTCCAGTATATTATACTGCGTAAGTTAACTGAATTGTATGTACTTTTCATTTTGTCTAGTTAGTGGTTGTCATCCAGTATATTTTACAGGATATCTGTGTTTTTTAAGTTTTCTATCCTGTATAATATACTGGTTGAGTTCTGTTCAACCTAAAACTTTTTATTTTCAGTTTATTTGATCACTTAAATGTTACGGGATTTGTGACTTGTATTAGCTTTATCTCCAGTATATTATACACTGTAAGTTAACTGAATTGTATTTAGTTTACATTTTGTCTGGTATATTATACATGATATTAATGGTTGTCATCCAGTATATTTTACAGGATATCTGTGTTTTTTAAGGTTTCTGTCCTGTATAATATATTGGGTGAGTTCTATTTAACCTAAAAAATTCTATTTTCAGTTTATTTGATACCGTAAATGTTAAGGGATTTGTAGCTTATATTAGCTTTAACTCCAGTATATTATACTGTGTAAGTTAACTGAATTGTATTTACTTTTCATTTTACAGGTTTCTTTACATGTTTTTTATGTATGGGGCATCAATTTCTGGTTGGAAGTATTGTAGACCACTGATTGTTGTTGATGGAACATTTCTAAAACATAAATATAGAGGTGTTCTATTAGTGGCTGTTACCAAAGATGCAAATAACCAAATTTTTCCTATAGCTTTTGGATTAGTGGATTCAGAGAATAATGAATCATATGAATGGTATTTCAGGGAATTAAGAAAAGCAATTGGGATTCGTAATGATTTAATGTTCTTGTCTGATCGACACAAGGCTATTGCAAATGGAATTGCAAAGGTTTTTCCTGAATGTTACCATGGAATTTGCATCTATCATTTAGAAAAGAATCTGAAGCAAAGGACAATGAGAAACACTGTGATAAATCTCTTTCAAAGTGCTGCAAGAGTATATCTTCAATCAGAATTTGATGACTTCATGTCCCAAATAGCTGCTGTTGATAAAAAAAACTTTCAATTATTTGATGGAGGAACCACCAGGAAGGTGGGATCGTTCACATTGTCCTAGAAGAAGATATGATATGTTAACAACAAATATTGTTGAGTCAATTAATAATGTTTTAAGACGTTCAAGAGAATTGCCAATTTTAACAATGATGGATTTCATACAAGAAAAATTACAAAGCTTGGTTCTATGAAAGAAGGACACTTGCAGAAGGAATATTCCGAGATATATCAAACTGGGCAGAAGAAACATTGGAAGCAAAAATTCAACCAGCTTTTACATTTAGAGTATTGCCCATTGATAGACTCAAATTCAATGTCAAAGAAGGTGGTATGGAGTTTATTGTTGATTTAGATAAAAGAACATGTGATTGTTCAGAATTTCAGCTAGATGAGATGCCTTTTGAACATGCTATTGCTGCAATTGAGAGTATACATCAAAAGAAATCATCCTTTTGCTCAGCATATTTTTCAAGGGAATTTTGGTTGAAAACATATGAAGGGCAAGTAAATTCTGTAGGTGATGCAACAACATAGGTTATAGCAGACACTATTAAATCAGAATTCACTAAGCCTCCAGATGCCAAAGTTCTGCTAGGAAGAAGATAGAAGAATTGATATGTTTCAGGTACAGAATTCAAGAAGGAACCAAGATGTAGTCGTTGCAAAAAATATGGGCATACCAGAATAAATTGCACAAATTCTGCTGTAGTTCATCCTTATGCAAGAAAATATAGGGAAAAAAAAATGATTCAATATATATAATAAAGTTGAATTGGCTGGTGTAGTTCTTAATAATATATTCAATATTGTTGTTTGTCAAAATATTTTACTGTATATTGTTTTTTAGTTCTTAATATGCTTATAAAAAAAAATACTATGTCACAAAAACATAGTGGTTTTACAACATATTACAACAGTGTAATATAAAGGAAACAAAATATTATACTTGATGTTAGTGGTCGTCCTCAAATATTTTTTTTATAACAGTAAACTTTACCTGTTATTATACATACCTGTTTTTTATAACAGTATAATAAATAGAAAAAAATATTATACATATATGATATCCCGTGTATTATACTGGACAAAAAGATTACACACATGAGATGTCCTATATATTATACTGCATTTAAACAAGGCTGAACTATATGATAGCCGAAGGTCAACTCCTCCAGTACAATATACTGGACAAAAAATTTACACACATGAGATGTTCAGTATATTATACTGCATTTAAACAAGGCTAAACTATATGATAGTCTAAAGTAAACTCCTCCAGTACAATATACTGGACAAAATTACACTATATGAGAAGTCGTGTATATTATACTGGATTTAAACAAGACCGAACTATATGCTAGCCTAAAGTAAACTCCTCCAGTATAATTTACTGGACAAGATTACACACATGAGATGTCTTGTATTGTCACGACCCTAATCCCGGTCGTGATGGCACCCAACACAAGTGCTAGGCAAGCCCGACCATTTACCCTCTCATCCCGAGCATGAAGCTCAAATCAATTACCTGGATATTATTATCAATAATAAAGCTAAACTAAATAACCACCCAAAGATCTAGGGTCACGAGTCTAGAGCCTCTAAACTAGATCAGATAACAATATCTAAACCAAATACTAAAGTTTGAATAATTTATATACAAAGGAAAAATGGAATAAGAAGAGAAGCCAGGTCCTGCGAACGCCAGCAGCTACCTCAGCAACTCGGATAAATACTGATAAAAGCCGGAGTGCTCGTCTATCCCTCCTGTGTACCTGAATCTGCACAAAAAGGTGCAGGGAGTAGGGGTGAGTACTAAGTACTCAGTGAGTAATAAATATATACAAGTAGCTGAAAGTAAGAAATCCACAGAATACCACATAATGAAGCTAAACTACAGTCCGATTCCTCCTACGAACTAGCAACAACAACAGTACATTACCACTATCAGAGATAATTCACAGACAAAGATGCAATGCAAAGCACATAACCGCTACGGCGTGTAGCCCGATCCATTTAACGTCGACGGCGCTCACTGGGGTTGTGTACAGACTCCGGAGGGGCTCCTACGGTCCAAGCGCAATACCGCTGCGGCGTGCAACCCGATCCTCAAATCAACCGCTGCGGCGTGCAGCCCGATCCATCCTCAGTCCACAACAAGTACATAAGTCACACAACAACTCAATTATTTCTTTCCAGGCTCCAGTTCATAAATTATGAAAATATTTTAACTTTTATTTAATTTTTGCAAAACAGGTGACTTAGCATTTCAATACGGTGATTTCAAACCAGGACTGAGAGCAGCGATTAAGCAAGCATAGCTATCACATATATAACTATCCCCTAGGGATACTACAGGTCGGCACAAGGCCCCAAACACGGCTTATAGCCCACAATTATATCAAACACAATATTTTTCAACAACTAATATCATATTATACTCATTCGGGATGGACTAAGTCTCAATCCCCAGGTCACAATCAATCCCGCACCTGCCACGGGGTGCGAGCCACGCCTACTAGCGTCACAATGTGCTAAGCTGGGGTTTTTGAACCCTCAGGCTACCATATACACAAACTACTCACCTCTAGCCGGTCGTAGACTCGTCCGCGATGCCTTTTCCTTTTGAATTTGCCGCCTCGTGCGTAGAATCAAAAAAGCGATAGCGCCTCAAACCAACAAGAATTCCATTCTTAACAATCTCTTGTGGACACCTTGGGGCTTCTTCCATAAACCTGACAACCAATATATTTTCATCTCCTAATGACTGTTGGAGACGGGTTCTTTCTGCTTTCAAGTAAGGACCCTTAAAAGCATAGCTTCCATCCGAATAAACATGGCAATGATAGAAATGACTCCTTCTAGAATCCCAATCGAAGATACTACACCTGTTTAACGTTTTCACAAAGATGACCATATTTAATCCAAATATATGACTCAAAATGAGCCATAGGCTGACATGTCATACCCAAAATTTCACCGACACCATGAAGCATAATGACATCCTCCAACTTTCTCCTTCCAATGTAGTGTAGAATCAAAATAGGTCCTCATCTTCTATGCACCAACAACATCCGACCTCACTATTTGCCCATTGCTGTTAACAAGTATATTGACGCTCTCCACAATATCTAAAAATACTTCATTCTTCTTGTATTGTATCCCTTCACTACGCCAGGACACAACATTTGCAACTTCCATTGGAGGCCTTTGTGTAACCTCCATTCTATATGCATCAATTTTTATAAATTCACTGAGAATTTTTGCTTCAGTATATTGAGGATTACCAAAGTCCATCATTTCGTCAAGTAACTTATACACTAAAACAAAATTATCCCGTAGAGATTCTTCTTCTAACACTTCAAAGTAATGCTTAAAGACATCAACAACAGAAGAAGACTAGCAGCATTATAATTCTGCCTTGATGCGGTCATGAGATACATATTATTGTGTTGTATAAACATATACGTCATGCCATTATCATATGCAACAGGATTTTGAGGGTCACCCTTTTTCTCTAGGAGCTTGGTGATGAATCGTTTAGCCTGAATGGAGGAGACATCGCCGCGCAAGTCACGCCACACCAGTACTCGGCCTTTGATGTCGAGGAGGAACAACGCCGAACAACACCGACGCCGCCCCTGCCATCTGGTTTTGCGACTCCTGTGTAGGTTATGGTCTAGGTTTATAAATTTATGTAGGTTTAGCTAGTTGGAAAATAACTTCACATAAACAATATTGAAATTGTAAAATAGGCAAAATACGTAAAAGTCCCATGAACTTGTCCCAAAAACTTGGTTAAACCAGACCCCGGGCCCGTTGCTCGAAAAATTTCGAAATTTGTACCAACACGATCCTTGTCTCGCCACGAGTCCGTGCATATAAAATTTATCAAAATCGGAGTTCGAATGGCCTTTCAAAAGTCAAATTTTCATTTTCAATACCTAGGCCATAATTTTTCACAGTTTCTACCCGAATTCATGAAGTTTGATGTTAGTTCTACCATAAAATTACGTTTTTGAGTCAAGAAACTTACCCCGATGAATTCACAGGGTTTTCCAGTGAGTTTCTCTCTCTACGGCTCAAAATTTGTGTTTTTTTTTTGAATGAACCCGCGACTGCACTGCTTCGGGAATTTAATTCACTGCCAGATGAATTTCTTCTTCGCGTTCACGTTACTGTTCATGCATCCCTTCCAAAAGGCTATTTGCCTCGTTTTCTACCAGAATTACTCCTAACTTACCCGATAGACTCTAACACCGATATAAAAGCAGGAAACATATAAATACAAGGTACCGGAGTGGTAATTCCCGTAACGACGAGCTGGGTCGTTACGTTCTCCCCAACTTAAACAAACGCTCGTCCTCGAGCGTACCTAGAGTTGTACTAGAAGCAACCCAATATCTGACAGACCTTACCAAGTATATATATGCGGGGTGGTACCACATCACCCTGTCCATCATAAGTCCGATAACACAATGTAGCTGAACTTCCACAGTCCATCTGGAATATAGACCACATTGCACTTTCTAAAAACATATTCCAATTCCGAATCCCACGTCTGTACTCAGGATACACATGATCCAACTGTAATAGCCCATACTCGCCACTTCGGTGAGGTCACATAATGTATCAAACGACCCAATCACTCGAGACGATGCCCTCTAATCACAACAATTTCTCACAATAACCAAATATTAACTGAAAAACCTTTTTATTAGCTAAACTCCTATTCCAATACCTTCATATCTTGCTTACGACAACTGAAATACGCGATATATTAAATCTATTTCTCAGGTCATCAATTTATGAGTCCCTTTCCCTTTTAACTGATACTTCAATAGATTTCGGAGCCAAACCTCGATATTACCCTTCTAACCAACTAAAATCACATATGCTCGCACTCATTAATGGCTCCAACGATCATTTCGATTATAACACACCACACTGGTGATATGACACCTCAACACCGGTCTAAGCCACGACGAGCACAACACAAGCTCCAATAAGAAACGCTTGAACACTCTCAAATCATGACAACTAACTCAAACAGAAGAGCTAAAATTCCATTCATTCGTACCATCATAACATAGAACTGAGATCCCATCTCGCATTATAGAAATAGAGTACCTGAATTCTCCTCGAAAGGTCATTACATTATATGGCCTTTCCACAACTTATGATCCCATCCAAACACTATTACCCATGACGTACCTCAAGTCATCTCATCATGCTCAAAACAGTCAGCCACGCACGTATTTAGGTCTGAACTCAAGCAATCAATCACACCTGCGGTGATACATTTAATATATGCTATCAAATCTTGAATGGATACAACCGATGTTCTATTCCCCGAGCGGTACTCAATACGGACTATTCCTTAGAATCTAGAAAGTATAGTATACAAAGTAACTTATAGGAAAAACTATTCTCCAAATCACACGGTTGCAGCGTGAAACCTGCTGCAAATAACATACCCGTGGCGGCGTGCCACCCGATCTAGATACAATGCCTGTGGCGGCGTGCCACCCGATCAAAATAACCCGTGGCGGCGTGCCATCCGATCTACGCATAAATCTCGCAAAACGAAATGCACACTGAGTCAAATTGCTCATTACAATAAACATATATATATATAGCCTCAAGCTCGGCCACACGAAACACATCCTACAAAGTTCCCCAATACCGGAACTGAATCAATAGTAGAAACCTCTGCACTGATATCCGCTACGAAGACCCAATTGACAAAGCAATACCTACCAGTCGTCCGTTAGTCCTGGGTACAACTACCCTGCTGGAGCATACTCCGATGCACTCTACTAAGCAATTTGTGCCATTTCCGACATAGTCCATATCACATTAGTCTGGACGACCTAACTTATAACAACCAGTCTGCAATCAGGCATCATAACCCAAATTTATCATATCAAGCTAAGAGAGAGCCACTAGGGCTTCCATTTTCCAATGATCGCTAAACGGTGCCGATACACACGATATACAACCACTGCATAGGCGGATTAACTGCATATAGCACCTGAACCACTATGCCTGATTCCACAGTCCACTGTGCAAATACATAACACACATCAAGCATCCATTCATACCACGAAAATCATTGAGAAGTTTTTTTTTTCTATGCCATCTACAATTCAATCATCACCATCGATCCAACAAGAGAATACCACCATACCACTAGATATTATCCGTTTACAGCACCTTGTCCCTTTTTGACCATATACCTTGACAAATCACTAGAATAGCAGTATCATTTTTCCTTAATCACCAGAAAGATCGATTCTTAAATCACCTGCAGCTGCCCGCGCTGCTCAATAATTTTAATGACTCCCCATATATTATGAACTAATCTCAAAACCTTGAATACGCCATTTGTCAACTTTCCATGACACATCGCGTATACCATACTACACTAAGACAACATGGAAATTCATATCCCTTTCCTCCACCGCAAACATCGGCGCACTCAACTAGTCAAGGACTTTCATGATCCCATATAGAGAAAACTCATTACACATTCCAAGCTTTACATCCCAACAGGAAACACACTCATTTTCAAACCATGTTAAAACACATCACAACTCTCTCTTCCAATTACATTGCATAAGTTAAACTGCCAGGACTGAGTCCTTATACCCATATCCAGTTACACTACTGCCAGAACTCAAGAGCTTTATTGCACAATATCCGCAAGGATCATTACTCCAAACACATACCAGGAATTAATCATATTCCTTATCATACCATTCCGGTTTATTAACAAGTTGTTCCATTTACTCAATTTCCTTTCTGAATCATCTTTAACTTAGTACTAGCCTTTACTGTAGCACTACATTATCTCAACTCATGTTACCACACAAGACTCATACACAAGACTACACGGTCTAAGGCTCACAGGCCGCTGAATACTCTCTCAATGTTTCCCAGAAGTACCACATTCTACAATACTTTATTTTGAAGAACTTCTTGCGATATTTGAATTCGTTATCATTACTCTCCAATATAGATACATAGAATCTTATCATTCACATATCATTACACAAGTCTTGATCCCTTCTAACGAAACCACCGTCTTTAGCCACATACACAATCTTAAGACACCTTACCGTTACAAGCAAAATCTTGAACACCGCAGGACTATTCTCGGGCGTCATTCACCCTTATTCAATTATCATTCAAGTGTATTATTGGACAGAACCACTCGTGCCTTGTTAGAGCTCTGACACCAGTAGAACATGATTACATATAGATGCACTTAGCTATCTTTCTTTTCTATACATTGAACATTCTTTACCAACAGCAGTTCAAATCATCCTAGGATTTCTTCACATCTACGAAGCACTATAACCCTTATCAGAATTTTCCCAACGTACTTAGAGACAGAACCAACATAGCACATAACAGTGCAATCAGTTAATCAATAACAACCTCCCCAACTTAGCTCGAAGCCATTCATCAAAGCACCTTTAGCCACTTATAGCATTCATACTCAAATGATGCCACAATGTTATAGTGAGATTAATCTCAAGTCATTTACGAGCCTTGACAGAGACTCGAATCATCGGAGACCTTAACTCTTCTGCAATTCTTGCATTTATACATATACCATAGTTAAGCCTACTCTCTTTAGGTGACACGAATTTTTTTCTAGGTCCCAAATTTTCCAAAAATTTCGACATAGTTTCCTTTGTAATTTGGCCTATCCACCTGCCAGAGAATCACCAAAATCATCCTAACAATACATCCACAACTCAACAAGACATCACAATGTATATCAACAACATTAATCTCAATACTACACGGGTTATATTATCAAAATTGATACATGAACATGCGATGCACCTGTTCGAATCATAACATATATCAAATACACTTCGATTACACATTAGAATCAACCCACCTATTTTGCCTCAATCTAGTATTTCAGTACAACACCTTCCACCAAGACATACATAGCATAATCACTTTAGGCTTCCTGAGTCTAAACTCGTTTTACTACACGTAATGCACTTTACCTTCCAACTAAGTGATATGATAAATATTCACCACGCCCATAGCTCGGGGCAACATAATAGATTACAATAAGGATCTAACACCTGACAGTTCGTACATTATTAAGCTGCCATTTCCACAGTTAGGGACAATACCGGTCATATAAGTTTCATAATACTAGCTCACAAAATCAGCACCTTGGTGCTCATGTCATAGACAAAGATCTGGACTCAAGTCCTCCAGACTGGCCCAACATGAACTCACGAAGATTATATCTCGAGATGAATCAAGTACGCACGAAAAGAATTCCAAGAAATGTGAAGTGTTTCCTAAAGGTTTGCAGCCTCCCGAGGATAAATACAGGCGTCCCCGTAATGATCCACGAGACTCTACCAACAGGCTCAAGACTCATGGGGCCTAGTAACCTAGGCTCTGATACCAACTTGTGACGACCCCAATCCCGGTCGTGATAGCACCCAACACAACTGCTAGGCAAGCCCGACCATTTACCCTCTCATCCCGAGCATGAAGCTCAAATCAATTACCTGGATATTATTATCAATAATAAAGCTAAACTAAATAACCACCCAAAGATCTAGGGTCACGAATCTAGAGCCTCTAAACTAGATCGGATAACAATATCTAAACCAAATACTAAAGTATGAATAATTTATACACAAAGGAAAAATGGAATAAGAAGAGAAGCCAGGTCCTGCGAACGCCAGCGGCTACCTCAGCAACTCGGATAAATATCGATAAAAGCTGGAGTGCTCATTTATCCCTCATGTGTACCTGAATCTGCACACAAAGGTGCAGGGAGTAGGGGTGAGTATTAAGTACTCAGTGAGTAATAAATATATACAAATAGCTGAAAGTAAGAAATCCACAGAATACCACATAATGAAGCTAAACTACGGTCCGATTCCTCCTACGAACTAGCAATAACAACAATACATTACCACTATCAGAGATAATTCACAGAAAAAGATGCAATGCAAAGCACATAACCGCTACGGCTTGTAGCCCGATCCATTTATCGTCGACGGCGCTCACTGAGGGTGTGTACAGACTCCGGAGGGGCTCCTACAGCCCAAGCGCAATACCGCTGCGGCGTGCGGCCCGATCCTCATATCAACCGCTGCGGCGTGCAGCCTGATCCATCCTCAGTCCACAACAAGTACATAAGTCACACAACAACTCAATTATTTCTTTCCAGGTTCCAGTTCATAAATTATGAAAATATTTTAACTTTTATTTAATTTTTGCAAAACAGGTGACTTAGCATTTCAATACGGTGATTTCAAACCACGACTGAGAGCAGCGATTAAGCAAGCATAGCTATCACATATATAACTATCCCCTAGGGATACTACAGGTCGGCACAAGGCCCCAAACACGGCTTATAGCCCACAATTATATCAAACACAATATTTTTCAACAACTAATATCATATTATACTCATTCGGGATGGACTAAGTCTCAATCCCCAGTCACAATCAATCCCGCACCTGCCACGGTGTGCGAGCCACGCCCTACTAGCGTCACAATGTGCTAAGCCGGGGTTTCGAACCCTCGGGCTACCATATACACAAACTACTCACCTCTAGCCGGTCGTAGACTCGTCCGCGATGCCTTTTCCTTTGAATTTCGCCCAACAATCAAGCTAGGCCAGCCAGACCAACAATTTAATTATCACAAAATACCGGTCCCCAAATGGACAACCCAAGAAGAATATATGAGTTTAAGAACTCCAATAATAATAATACTGAACAAAAGTACTGACACTCCCAAAGATCCGGAGTCACAAGTCTAGAGCCTCTAACAAACCCAACAGGAATAGAGAGTACTGTATAGAAATACTCAAGTCTAAATACAAAATACAGAATAACAACTGGAAAGGAGAGGAGAAGCTAGGTTCTGCGAACGTAGGCAGCTACCTCAGCAACTCGATATAACACCGCAACCGCGGGAAATGCCTGTCTACTGCTCCTGAGTACCTGAGTCTGCACACAAAAGGTGCAGGGAGTAGGGGTGAGTACTAAGTACTCAGTGAGTAACAAATATATATAAGTAGCTGATAGTAAGAAATCCACAGATTTCCACATAATGAAGCTAAACTACAGTTCGAATCTCCTACGAACTAGCATCAACAATACAATACAGCTACCACAGAGTAGTTCAACAAATACAGGATGCAATGCAATGCACATAACCGCTACGGCGTGTAGCCCGATCCAATTTAACGTCGACGGCGCTCACTGGGGGTGTGTACGGACTCCGGAGGGGCTCCTACAGCCCAAGCGCAATACTGCTGCGGCGTGCAGCCCGATCCTCATATCAACCACTGCGGCGTGCAGCCCGATCCCATGCTCAGGTCCACAATAAGCAATTAAGTCACAAAACGTTTCATTTTTCTTAATTCCAGTTCTCAATTCATAATTTATGAAAAATAGTTTAACTTTATTAAATTTGTAAAAGCCGGTGACTTAGCATTTCAAAAGTGTGATTTTAATTTCCAGGACTGAGATCAGTGATTTAAGCAATTATAGCTATCACATAAATATTGTCCTCTAAGGACGCTACAGATCGGCACAAGGCCCCAAACAAGGCTTACAGCCCACAAATATAGCAAATACAGTGTATTTCCAACATTAACAACATATTATTCATTTCCGGGATGGACCAAGTCTCAATCCCCAATCACAATCAATCCCGCACCTGCCACGGTGTGCGAGCCACGCCGTACTAGCGTCACAATGTGCTAAGCCGGGGTTTCAAACCCTCAGAGGCTACCATATACACAAACTACTCACCTCTAGCCGGTCGTAGACTCGTCCGCGATGCCTTTTCCTTTGAATTTAGTTCCCTCGTGCGTAGAATCTAGTCAAACCACAATAATTATATCAAATACGGATCAAATAATCATAACTCATTTCAATTTACATGAAATTCGCATAAATACACTAAGTTGGTAAAACCCGACCCCGGGCCCACTGCTCGGAAAATTTCGAAATGAGTTCCAACGCGATCCTCATCTCGCCACGAGTCCGTGCATATAAAATTTCTCGAAATCGGAGTTCAAATGGCCTTCCAAATCCAAAAATCCCGTTTTCAATATTTAGGCTATATTTCTTCAAGATTTCAACCCAATTTCATGAAGATTGATGTTAATTCTACCATAAAATGATGTTTTTGAGTCAAGAATCTTACCTCCGACGAATACCCGATGATTCCTCGGTGATTTCCTCGAGTTTTCTTCTCTCTAGGGCTCAAAATTGAGTTTTGGGTTAATGAACCCGTAACCCCTCTGTTCTGTGATTAAATTCTCTGCCAGACCCATTTGTTCTACGTGATCGCGACTCTACTCACGCGATCGCGATGTTCAAAAATTTCGGCCTCACGCGATCGCGACTCTCCTCACGCGATCGCGATGTTCAAACATCCGGCTTCACCCGATCGTGCCCATCTTCCTGCGATCGCGTAGCACATTTTTCCCTGGACCCCATTTCTTTTCTACGCGATCGCGTAGACGCTCATGCGATCGCGATGACCGCCCGGTTAACTCTACGCGATCGCGTCCGTGCCCCTGCGATCGCGTTGCTTCTGCTCTTGACCTTATGCGATCGCGTCCCTATCTCTGCGATCGCGAAAGGTAAAATTCTCCCCCTTCACCATTACTCTACGCGATCGCATGCTCACTAGTGCGATCGCAGAGAGTAAATTTCTGCTGCACTTATGACAGCAAACCAGCTCTCTTCTTTTTCCAAAAATGGTCCGTTTGGACCCCCGGATTCATCCCGAGACCCCCGGGACCCCAACGAAAACCACCAACATACTCCAAAACATGATACGAACTTGTTCCAATCATAAAAACACCATACTAAACATCAAAATCTCCATTTACTCACGGATTCAAGCCTAAGTTTCTTCAAAACTTTCAAAACTAACATTCAATCGAAAACCCGATCAAACGATGTCCGAATGACCTGAAAATTTGCAGACATATCCAAAATCACATAACGAAGCTACAGAAATTGTCGGAATTCCATTCCGACCCCCGGATCAAAATATCACCTACCATCCGGTTTTCGCCAAAATTCAACCTTCGCCAATTCAAGCCTAAAACTACACCGGACCTCCAAATTCAATTCCGATTGTTCTCCTAAGTCATAAATGATCCCCCGGAACTAGTCGAATCATCAGAATCCGATTCCGAGCACTCTAAATCAATAGTCAACTCTTGGTTCACTTTCCATATTCAAGCTTCCTTCAAACATGCTATTTGTTTCATTTTTAATCCAAATCACTCCTAACTCACCCAATATATTCTAACACTGATTTAAAATCATAATATATGTAAATGCAAGGTAACGGGGTGGTAATTCCCGTAACGACGGGCCGGGTCGTTACATTCTCCCCAACTTAAACAAACGCTCGTCCGTGAGCGGGTTAAGAAACATACCTGGAGCATCAAACAAGTGTGGATATCTGCTCCGCATTTCCTGCTCGGTCTCCCAAGTTGCTGCCTCCAGGGGACGACCTCTCCACTACACTTTTACTGAAGCTATGTCCTTAGATCTCAGCTTACGAACCTGTCGACCCAAAATGGCTACTGGTTCCACATCATAAGTCAAATCCTCATCTAGCTGTATCGTGCCGAAGTCTAACATATGAGACGGGTCTCCGACATACTTCCGAAGCATGGATACATGGAACACCGGGTGAACTCCCGACAAACTGGGTGGCAAAGCAAGCATATAAGCCACCTCCCCAACTTTCCTAAGCACCTCAAAAGGTCCAATGAACCTTGGGCTCAACTTTCCTTTCTTTCCAAACCTCATAACACCCTTCATAGGCGAAACCTTCAGCAACACCTTCTCACCTACTGAATAAGACACATCTCGGACCTTCCGGTCTGCATAACTCTTCTGACGCAACTGAGTTGTGCGAAGTCTCTCCTGAATCACCTTTACCTTGTCTAAGGCATCTTGGACTAACTCCGTCCCCAACAACCTAGCCTCGCCGGGCTCGAACCAACCGACTGGAGACCTACACCGTCTCCCATATAAAGCTTCATACGGTGCCATCTAAATGCTAGACTAATAGTTATTATTATAAACAAACTCCGCCAAAGGCAAATAATCAGCCCACGAACCACCGAAATCAATGACACAAGCACGCAACATGTCCTCCAATATCTAAATAGTACGCTCAGACTGCCCATCCGTCTGTGGATGAAATGCTGTGCTCAATTCTACCTGTGAACCCAATTCTCGCTGAAATGTCCTCCAGAACTGAGAAGTGAACTGGGTATCTCTGTCTGATATAATAGAAATGGGAACTCCATGCAATCTCACTATCTCACGGATGAATATCTCGGCCAACCGCTCTGAGGAATAAGTAGTACACACTGGGATGAAGTGAGTTGACTTGGTCAACCTATCCACCATCACCCAAACTGAATCAAACTTCCTCACTGTCCGAGGGAGTCCACTAACAAAGTCCATAGTAATCCTTTCCCACTTCCACTCGGGAATATCAATACGCTGGAATACACCACCAGGTCTCTGATGCTCATACTTGACCTGCTGACAGTTTAGACACCGAGCCACATGGCTCACAATATCTATCTTCATCTTTCTCCACCAGTAATGCTGCTTCAAATCCTGGTACATCTTCGCGGCTCCTGGATGAATAGAATACCACGAGCTGTGAGCCTCCTCCAATATCAACTCACGAAGGCCATCAACATTGGGCACGCATATCCGGCCCTGCATCCGCAATACACCATCACTATCAATAGTGACATCTCTGGCATCATCATGCTGAACTCTGTCCTTAAGGACAAGTAAGTGTGGATCATCATACTGGCACTCTCGAATACGATCATATAAAGAAGAACGAGCTACTACACAAGCCATCACCCGACTGGGCTCAGAAATATCCAGCCTTACCATCTGATTAGCTAACGCCCGAACATCAACTGCTAGGGGTCTCTCCCCAACTGGAATATACGCCAAACTGCCCATACTAATAGCCTTCCGGCTCAATGCATCAGCCACTACATTGGCTTTCCGGGGATGATACAAGATAGTAATATCATAGTCTTTAAGCAATTCAAGCCATCTCCGCTGCCTCAAATTTAGATCTTTCTGCTTAAACATATGCTGAAGGCTGTGGTGGTCTGCATATACATCACAAGATACACCATATAGGTAATGCCTCCAAATCTTCAAGGCATGAACAATAGCAGCTAACTCCAAATCATGAACATGGTAGTTCTTCTCGTGGGGTTTTAGCTGACGAGAAGCATATGAAATAACTCTACCCTCCTGCATCAACACACAACCGAGTCCAACTCTAGAAGCATCACAATACACCGTATATGACCCCGAAGCTGATGGTAACACAAGTACTGGAGCGGTGGTCAAAGCCTCCTTGAGCTTCTGGAAGCTCTCCTCACATTCATCAGACCACACAAATGGAGCATTCTTCTGTGTCAACTTAGTCAACGGTGAAGCAATAGATGAGAAACCCTGAACAAACCGGCGATAATAGCCTGCCAAGCCAAGAAAACTCCGAATCTCTGTAGCTGAGGAAGGTCTGGGCCAATTCTGCACTGCCTCGACCTTCTGTGGATCAACCCGAATACCATCACTGGACACTACATGTCCCAGAAAACCGACAGTATCAAGCCAGAACTCACACTTAGTGAATTTTGCATAAAGCTTCTCTTCTCTCAACCTCTGCAATGCCACTCTCAAATGATGTGCATGCTCCTCCTGGCTGCGTGAATATACCAGAATATCATCAATAAACACAATCACACAAGAATCCATGTACGGCCGAAATACACTATTCATCAAGTGCATGAATGCAGCTGGGGCATTAGTCAACCCGAAAGACATCACCAGGAACTCGTAGTGCCCATATCGCGTCCTGAACGCTGTCTTCATAATATCTGAGTCCCTGATCTTCAACTGATGATAGCCCGATCGAAGATCAATCTTAGAAAATACACTAGCTACCTAGAGCTGATCAAATAGGTCCTCAATACGAGGCAATGGGTACTTATTCTTCACGGTTACCTTGTTCAGCTGCTTGTAATCAATGCACATTCTCATTGTGCCATCTTTCTTCTTCACGAACAACACCGGTGCACCCCAAGGTGACACACTCGGACGAATGAAACCCTTATCTAAGAGTTCCTGAAGATGTTCTTTCAATTCTTTTAACTCTGCTGGTGCCATGCGATAGGGAGGAATAGAAATGGGCTGAGTGCCCGGCACCAAATCAATACCAAAATCAATATCTCTGTCAGGCGGCATGCCCGGCAGGTCTGCTGGAAATACATCCGGAAACTCCCTCACAATGGGGACCGAATCAAGATTGGGTGTCTCATCCTCAACATTTCTAATGAAGGCTAAATAAGATAAACAACCCTTGCCAATCATTCGTTGGGCCTTTATATAATAAATCACCCTGTCGGACACATAATCAGTCAAGCCACGCCACTCGATCCTCGGATTACCTGGAATAGCTAGTGTGACTGTTTTGGCATGACAATCCAGAATCGCATGGTAAAGAGATAGCCAATCCATTCCTAGAATTACATCGAAATCTACCATGCCCGGTAGTAATAAATCAACTCGGGTCTCCGGACCCCCAATAGTAATAATACAGGATCGATATACCTGATCCACAACAACAGTATCCCCCACTGGGGTAGACACATGTACGGGCAAAGCAAGAATACCACGGGTCATACCCAAATGATATGCAAAATAAGTAGAGACATAAGAATAGGTGGATCCGGGATCAAATAAGACAGAAGCATCCCTGTGGTAGACTGAGATAATACCTGAAATGACCGCATCTAAAGCACTAGCATCCTTCCTATCCGGAAGAGCATAGAAACGATCCTGGCCTCCACCGGTACGATCCTCGCCCCTAGGGCGGCCTCTGGATACCTGGCCACCAGTCCTAGCCGAATGTGGCGCTGAAGAAACAGGAGTAGAAGACGAGGGCTGATCCCTCTACTGAGACCGCTTACGAAGCCACTGAGGACACTCTCTTCTGATATGGCCCAAGTCACCGCACTCAAAACAACGGCCTGAAGATGGAAGAAGGGGCTGCTGAGGACCCCTCGCTACCGATGAACCCTGTGCTGAGGAAGCAGGAGCAGAGCTCTGAGCTGGAAGAGCACTCAGTGCAGGCTGACTCTGCTGACGGCTCTGCGGACCCTGATAACCCTGCTGGCCTTGACGACCACGATCTGATGAAACCCCACTGGACTCTGTACGTCCAGACTGATGAGAGCTGAAAGAGCGACCTCTGCTATGCTGAAATTGGCCCCTAGACGGAGCACCACTGTAACTGCCAGTACCACGAGGCCTCTTAGCCTCTCTCTCCTCCCGCTCTCTACGGCGATCTGTCTCAATGTGACGGGCAGCATCAACCACCTCCTCGAAGGTAACTGTCGAAGCTCTCTCCCTGGTCATCAATATGCGGATGGGATAAATAAGGCCATCAATAAATCTCTGGATCCTCTCTCTGTCCGTAGGGACCATCCACATGGCATGACGGGCCAGCTGTGTGAATCTCATCTCGTATCGAGTAACCGTCATGCCTCCCTGCTTCAGCCACTCAAACTGACGACGCAGCTCTTCTCTCTAGGACCGAGGCACATACTTCTCCAAAAATACCGTGGAGAACTGCTTCCAAGTGAGGGGCACTGCCCCAGCAGGCCTACGCCTCTCGAAATCCTCCCACCACTGAAATGCTGCACCTGTGAACTGGAAAGTGGTGAATGAAACACCGCTGGACTCTAGAATACCCGCGCTGCGAAGCATGCGCTGACATCTGTCAAGAAAACCCTGGGCGTCCTCGCCCTCAGCACCACTGAATGTCGGAGGCCGTAGCCTCTCAAATCTCTCCAAACGACACTGCTCATCGTCGGGCAAAGCTGGAACCATATAAGCAGGAGCTCGTGCAATGGGCGCAACTGGCTGGACTGGCTCGGGTGTGTGAGCCACGGGGGTCTGATTTCCTCCCCCTGCCTGCGAAGAAGATACTGCAGCAGTAGCTGCAACTACCTGTGCCAAGCCTGTGCACACTGATAAGATCTGAGCCAAGGTCTCCTGAAGACCCGGTATCACAATGGGCACTGCCGGTGCTTGAACCTGAGTTGCCGGAGCGTTTGCCGCTGGAATCTGGTCTTGAGCCTGGGCCACTGGTGCAAGAATCTGACCCTGAGTCTGGTCAGCTGGTGGGTCAGCAGGTGCTGGTGCTGCTGCCCTACCTCTACCACGACCACGGCCTCTGGGTGCCAATGGTGGTCGTCCGCCACGTCCGTTAGCTCGTGTTATCGCCATCTGCGAGAGAATAGAATATGGAAAATTTTAATTTCATGATAACACAGATCGCACGATATGAATCCAAGAAAATGAGGTTTTTCCTAAAGTTTCTGTAGCCCTCCGAGGATAGATACGGACGTCTATGTACCGATCCGCGAAAGCCTACTAAACCGGCTCATGACTCGCGAGTCCTAATAACCTAGAGCTCTGATACCAACTTGTCACGACCCAAATCCGGTCGTGATGGCGCCCAACAATCAAGCAAGTCCAGCCAGACCAACAATTTAATTATCACAAAATACCAGTCCCCAAATGGACAACCCAAGAAGAATATATGAGTTTAAGAACTCCAATAATAATAATATTGAAAAAAATACTGACACTCCCAAAGATCCGGAGTCACAAGTCTAGAGCCTCTAACAAACCCAACTGGAATAGAGAGTACTGTATAGAAATACTCAAGTCTGAATACAAAATACAAAATAACAACCGGAAAGGAGAGGAGAAGCTAGGTTCTGCGAACGTAGGAAGCAGCTACCTCAGCAACTCGATATAACACTGCAACCATGGGAAATACCTGTCTACGGCTCCTGAGTACCTGAGTCCGCACACAAGAGGTGCAGGGAGTAGGGGTGAGTACTAAGTACTCAGTGAGTAACAAATATATATAAGTAGCTGACAATAAGAAATCCACAGAATACCCTATAATGAAGCTAAACTACAGTTCGAATCTCCTACGAACTAGCAACAATAATACAATACAGCTACCACAGAGTAATTCAACAAATATAGATGCAATGCAATGCACATAACCGCTACGGCGTGTAGCCCGATCCAATTTAACGTCGACGGCGCTCACCGGGGGTGTGTACAGACTCCGGAGGGGCTCCTACAGCCCAAGCGCAATACTGCTGCGGCGTGCAGCCCGATCCTCATATCAACCACTGCGGCGTGCAGCCCGATCCCATGCTCAGTCCATAATAAGCAATTAAGTCACAAAATATTTCATTTTCCTTAATTCCAGTTCTCAATTCATAATTTATGAAAAATACTTTAACTTTGTTAAATTTGTAAAAGCCGGTGACTTAGCATTTCAAAAGTGTGATTTCAATTTCCAGGACTGAGATCAGTGATTTAAGCAATTATAGCTGTCACATAAATATTGTCATCTAAGGACGCTACAGATCGGCACAAGGCCCCAAACAAGGCTTACAGCCCACAAATATAGCAAATACAGTGTATTTCCAACATTAACAACATATTATTCATTTCCGGGATGGACCAAGTCTCAATCCCCAGTCACAATCAATCCCGCACCTGCCATGGTGTGCGAGCCACGCCCTACTAGCGTCACAATGTGCTAAGCCGGGGTTTCGAACCCTCGGGCTACCATATACACAAACTACTCACCTCTAGCCGGTCGTAGACTCGTCCGCGATGCCTTTTCCTTTGAATTTAGCTCCCTCGTGCATAGAATCTAGTCAAACCACAATAATTATATCAAATACGGGTCAAATAATTATAACCCATTTCAATTTACATGAAATTCGCATAAATACACTAAGTTGGTAAAACCCGACCCCGGTCCCACTGCTCAAAAAATTTCGAAATTAGTACCAACGCGATCCTCATCTCGCCACGAGTCCGTGCATATAAAATTTATCGAAATCGGAGTTCAAATGGCCTTCCAAATCCAAAAATCCCGTTTTCAATATTTAGGCCACATTTCTTCAAGATTTCAACCCAATTTCATGAAGATTGATGTAAATTCTACCATAAAATGATGTTTTTGAGTCAAGAATCTTACCTTCGACGAATACCCGATGATTCCTCAGTGATTTCCTCGAGTTTTCTTCTCTCTAGGGCTCAAAATTGAGTTTTGGGTTAATGAACCCCTAACCCCTCTGTTCTGTGATTAAATTCTCTGCCAGACCCATTTGTTCTACGCGATCACGACTCTACTCACGCGATCGCGATGTTCAAAAATTTCGGCCTCACGCGATCGCGACTCTCCTCACGCGATCGCGATATTCAAACATCCGGCTTCACGCGATCGCGCCCATCTTCCTGCGATCGCGTAGCACATTTTTCCCTGGACCCCATTTCTCTTCTACGCGATCGCGTAGACGCTCATGCGATCGCGATGACCACCCGGTTAACTCTACGCGATCGCGTCCGTGCCCCTGCGATCGCGTTGCTTCTGCTCTTGACCTTATGCGATCGCGTCCCTATCTCTGCGATCGTGAAGGGTAAAATTCTCCCCCTTCACCATTACTCTACGCGATCACATGCTCACTAGTGCGATCGCATAGAATAAATTTCTGCTGCACTTATGACAGCAAACCTGCTCTCTTCTTTGGCCAAGAATGGTCCGTTTGGACCGCCGGATTCATCCCGAGACCCCCGGGATCCCAACGAAAACCACCAACATACTCCAAAACATGATACGAACTTGTTCCAATCATTAAAACACCATACTAAACATCAAAATCTCCATTTACTCACGGATTCAAGCCTAAGTTTCTTCAAAACTTTCAAAACTAACATTCAATCCAAAACCCGATCAAACGATGTCCGAATGACCTGAAAATTTGCAGACATATCCAAAATCACATAACGAAGCTACAGAAATTGTCGATATTCCATTTCGACCCCGGATCAAAATATCACCTACCATCCGGTTTTCGCCAAAATTCAACCTTCGCCAATTCAAGCCTAAAACTACACCGGACCTCCGAATTCAATTCCGATTGTTCTCCTAAGTCATAAATGATCCCCGGAACTAGTTAAATCATCAAAATCCGATTCCGAGCACTCTAAATCAATAGTCAACTCTTGGTTGACTTTCCATATTCAAGCTTCCTTCAAACATGCTATTTGTTTCATTTTTAATCCAAATCACTCCTAACTTACCCAATATATTCTAATACTGATTTAAAAGCATAATATATGTAAATTCAAGGTAACGGGGTGGTAATTCCCATAACGACGAGCCGGTTCGTTACACGTCCGCGATGCCTTTTCCTTTTGAATTTGCCGCCTCGTGCGTAGAATCAAAAAAGCGATAGCGCCTCAAACCAACAAGAATTCCATTCTTAACAATCTCTTGTGGACACCTTGGGGCTTCTTCCATAAACCTGACAACCAATAAATTTTCATCTCCTAATGACTGTTGGAGACGGGTTCTTTCTGCTTTCAAGTAAGGACCCTTAAAAGCATAGCTTCCATCCGAATAAACATGGCAATGATAGAAATGACTCCTTCTAGAATCCCAATCAAGATACTACACATGTTTAACGTTTTCACAAAGATGACCATATTTAGTCCAAATATATGACTCAAAATGAGCCATAGGCTGACATGTCATACCCAAAATTTCACCGACACCATGAAGCATAATGACATCCTCCAACTTTCTCCTTCCAATGTAGTGTAGAATCAAAATAGGTCCTCATCTTCTATGCACCAACAACATCCGACCTCACTATTTGCCCATTGCTGTTAACAAGTATATTGACGCTCTCCATAATATCTAAAAAATACTTCATTCTTCTTATATTGTATCCCTTCACTACGCAAGGACACAGCATTTGCAACTGCCATTGGAGGCCTTTGTGTAACCTCCATTCTATATGCATCAGTTTTTATAAATTCACTGAGAATTTTTGCTTCAGTATATTGAGGATTACCAAAGTCCATCATTTCGTCAAGTAACTCATAAACTACAACAAAATTATCTCGTAGAGATTCTTCTTCTAACTCTTCAAAGTAATGCTTAAAGACATCAACAACAGAAGAAGACTAGGAGCATTATAATTCTGCCTTGATGCGGTCATGAGATACACATTATTGTGTTGTATAAACATATACGTCATGCCACTATCATATGCAACAGGATCTTGAGGGTCACCCTTTTTCCCTAGGAGCTTGGTGAAGAATCGTTCAGCCTGAATGGAGGAGACATCGCCGCGCAAGTCACGCCACACCAGTACTCGGCCCTTGATGTCGAGGAGGAACAACGCCGAACAGCACCGACGCCGCCCCTGCCATCTGGTTTTGCGACTCCTATGTAGGTTATGGTCTAGGTTTATAAATTTATGTAGGTTTAGCTAGTTGGAAAATAACTTCACATAAACAATATTGAAATTGTAAAATAGGCAAAATACGTAAAAGTCCCATGAACTTGTCCCAAAAACTTGGTTAAACCACACCCCGGGCCCGTTGCTCGAAAAATTCCAAAATTTGTACCAACACGATCCTTGTCTCGCCACGAGTCCGTGCATATAAAATTTATCAAAATCGGAGTTCGAATGGCCTTTCAAAAGTCAAATTTTCATTTTCAATACCTAGGCCATAATTCTTCACAGTTTCTACCCGAATTCATGAAGTTTGATGTTAATTCTACCATAAAATTACGTTTTTGAGTCAAGAAACTTACCCCGATGAATACCCGATGCATTCACAGGGTTTTCCAGTGAGTTTCTCTCTCTAGGGCTCAAAATTTGTGTTTTTTTTAATGAACCCGCGACTGCACTGCTTCTGGAATTTAATTCACTGCCAGACGAATTTCTTCTTCGCGTTCGCGTTACTGTTCATGCATCCCTTCCAAAAGGCTATTTTCCTCGTTTTCTACCAGAATTACTCCTAACTTACCCGATAGACTCTAACACCGATATAAAAGCAGGAAACATATAAATACAAAGTAACAGAGTGGTAATTCCCGTAACGACGAGTCAGGTCGTTACATGTATATTATACTGCATTTAAACAAGGCTGAACTATATGTAGTCTAAAGTAAACTCCTCCAGTACAATATACTAGACAAGATTACACTATATGAGATGTCTTGTATATTATACTGCATTTAAACAAGACTGAACTATATGCTAGCCTTAAGTAAACTCCTCCAGTACAATATACTGGACAAGATTACACACATGAGATGTCCTGTATATTATACTGCATTTAAACAAGGCTGAACTATATGATAGTCTAAAGTAAACTCCTCCAGTACAATATACTGGACAAGATTACACTATATGAGATGTCCTGTATATTATACTGCATTTAAACAGGGCTGAACTATATGATAGCTGAAGGTCAACTCCTCCAGTACAATATACTGGAAAAAAAATTACACGCATGAGATGTTCTGTATAGTATACTGCATTTAAACAAGGCTGACTATATGCAGGCTAAAGTCAACTCCTCCAGTACAATATACTGGACAAAAAGATTACACACATGAGATGTCCTGTATAATATACTGCATTTAAACAAGGCTGAACTATATGATAGCCGAAGGTCAACTACTCCAGTACAATATACTGGATAAAAAGATTACACACATGAGATGTCCTGTATATTATACTGCATTTAAACAAGGCTGAACTATATGCTAGCCTAAAGTAAACTCCTCCAATATATTTTACTGGACAAAAAGATTACACACATGAGATGTCCTGTATATTATACTGCATTTAAACAAGGCTGAACTATATGATAGCCGAAGGTCAACTCCTCCAGTACAATATACTGGACAAAAAGATTACACACATGAGATGTCCTGTATATTATACTGCATTAAACAAGGCTGAACTATATGATAGCCGAAGGTCAACTCCTCCAGTACAATATACTGGACAAACAGATTACACACATGAGATGTTCAGTATATTATACTGCATTTAAACAAGGCTGAACTATATGATAGTCAAAAGTAAACTCCTCCAGTACAATATATTGGACAAGAATACACTATATGAGATGTCATGTATATTATACAACATTTAAATAAGACTGAACTATATGCTAGCCTAAAGTAAACTCCTCCAGTATAATTTACTGGACAAGATTACACACGAGATGGCTTGTATATTATACTGCATTTAAATAAGGCTGAACTATATGATAGTCTAAAGTAAACTCCTCCAGTACCATGTACTGGACAAGATTACACTATATGAGATGTCCTGTATATTATACTGCATTTAAACAAGACTGAACTATATGCTAGCCTTAAGTAAACTCCTCCAGTACAATATATTGGACAAGATTACACACATGAGATGTCCCGTATATTATACTGCATTGAAACAAGGCTCAACTATATGCTAGCCTAAAGTAAACTCCTCCAGTACAATATACTGGAAAAAAAGATAACACACATGTGATGTCCCGTATATTATACTGCATTGAAACAAGCCTCAACTACATCCTAACACAAAATAAACTCCTCCAATAAAAAATACAATATCATAAAAAACGAAAAATTCAACAATTAGAGAAAATTTCATAAAAATTTAAACCTAGCGCTACAGAAATCAACAATAATAACGAAAATTAAACCAAAAAACAAAACAGTGATAACGGAAATTCAAACACATTATCATAAAAAACGAAACTCACCAAGAAATTTTGAAGAAAATTCGAAATAAAACTGTGTTGAAATCCGTACAATGCTTCGCGGAAAACCTTTTCCTCAGAAAACTGTGTTGAATAACCGTACAACTTCAAAAACAAAGAGAGAGACATATTAAAAAGGTAAGGGTACTAATGTCATTTTACAATATATTTTAAGTTAATTTGGCTAAAAATCGATGACTTTAAATCGGTGGCTATTTTTCAATAGCCAACCGAATAAATGGCTATGCCATACAATTTCGACTATAAAACATGCTGGATATATGTCATGTTAAAGTATAATATCCAGTATTTTACACTGACAGAAACAAAAACTCTTCTGCCTATAGTAATCCAAACTTTTTTATTATAAATTCGTCCAACTTATGCTGTAAATACTATTTATGAAGCCATATAAACCAGTATATATTATAATGGAGAATTTATAATATATCATTCAGTAAAATTTAAAGAATAGCAGTTCTTATTATGGTTGCTTCCTGTAAATTATGCTGGAGATATGCCATATGAAAGAATAAATTCCAGTATTTTATACTGGCTGAGCACAATCAAAAAGTCTTCTGCCTATAGTAATCCAAAATTTTTTATTATAAATTATATCAACTTATGCCGTAAATACTATTTATGAAGCCATATAAACCAGTATATTATAATGGAGAAGTTATAATATATCATTCAGTAAAGTTTATAGAATAGCAGTTCTTATTTTGATTGCTTTCTGTAAATCATGCTGGAGATATGTCATATGAAAGAATAAACTCCAGTAGTTTATACTGGCTGAGCACAATCAAAAAGTCTTCTGCCTATAGTAATCCAAATTTTTTTATTATAAATTCTTCCAACTTATGATATAAATACTATTTATGAAGGCATATAAGCCAGTATATTATAATAAAGAAGTTGAAAATAATATCTAGAACTATTGAGAGTAATTACATAATTTAATATTTTTATCCTGTAGATTATACTGGAGGTACATATGTTAAAAGCACTACGTCCAGTTTAATGCAAGGCTACTAGTCTCTGACTGACCGGAATGTATGCAAGGCTACCCATGCTGGCATACTTTCTACTCAATGCATCGGCCACCACATTGGCCTTACCTGGGTGATATAAGATAGTAACATCATAGTCTTTTAGCAACTCTAACCATCTCCGTTGTCGTAGATTCAACTCCTTTTGCTTGAACAAGTACTGTAGGCTTTTGTGATCAGTGTACACCTCACATGTCACACCATATAGATAATGCCTCCGGATCTTTAAGGCATGAACCACTGCTGCTAACTCAAGATCATGAACTGGATAATTCTTCTCATGTATTTTTAACCGCCTCGAAGCATAAGCGATAACCTTACCATCCTGCATCAATACCGCTCCAAGCCCTGTACGAGATGCGTCACAATAAACTGTATAAGGCCCTGCACCTATAGGTAGTATCAACACTGGTGCGGTGGTCAAGGCTGTCTTGAGCTTCTGAAAGCTCGCCTCACACTCCTCCGACCACCGAAACTGAACACCCTTCTGGGTCAACCTGGTCATCGGGGCTGCAATAGAAGAAAACTCCTCTACAAATCGACGGTAGTAACCTGCTAATCCCAAGAAACTCCGGATCTCAGTCACTGAAGCTGGTCGAGGCCAATTCTGGACTGCCTCAATCTTCTTTGGGTCTACCTGAATACCTTCCACTGATACCTTCCACTGATACAATGTGACCCAGAAATGCTACCGAACTCAGCCAGAACTCACATTTAGAAAATTTGGCATATAGATGGTTATCTTTCAGAGTCTGAAGAACCACTCTGAGGTGCTGCTCGTGCTCTTCCTGGCTGCGGGAGTACACCAGGATGTCATCTATAAAGACTATCACGAACAGGATCTAAGTAAGGCCTGAATACCCGATTCATCAACTCCATGAATGCTGCTGGGGCATTGGTCAACCCGAAGGACATGACCAAGAACTCATAATGCCCATATCTAGAGCGAAACGCTGTCTTAGGAATGTCAGCCGCCCTGATCTTCAGCTGATGGTAGCCCGACCTCAAGTCTATCTTTGAGAATACCCTCGCTCCCCGGAGCTGGTCAAACAAATCATCAATCCTCGGCAGTGGATACTTATTCTTTATTGTCACTTTGTTTAATTGCCAGTAATCAATACACATCCGCATCGAGCCGTCTTTCTTCTTTACAAATAATACGGGTGCTCCCCAGGGGGAAACACTGGGCCTGATAAAGCCTTTCTCAAGAAGGTCTTGCAACTGATCTTTCAACTCTTTTAATTCCGGCGGGGCCATACGATAGGGTGGAATAGAGATGGGCTGAGTGCCCGGTGCCAGATCAATAAAGAAATCAATATCCCTTTCGGGTGGCATGCCCGGCAGGTCTGAAGGAAAAACCTCAGGAAACTCCCGTGCAATAGGGACTGACTCAATGGAAGGAACCTCTGCGCTGGAATCACGAACATAAGCCAGATAAGCTAGACAACCCTTCTCGACCATGCGTCGAGCCTTAACATAGGAAATAACAGTGCGAACGGAGTGGCTTGAGGTACCTTTCCACTCTAGTCGGGGTGATTCTGGCAAGGCCAAGGTCACAGTCTTAGCATGACAATCTAGAATAGCATGGTATGGGGACAACCAGTCCATCCCCAATATGACATCAAAATCCACCATATCCAAAAGCAACGGATCAACACGGGTCTCAAGACCCCCAAATATAACTACGCACGAACGATGCACTCGGTCGACTACAATGGTGTCACCTAGTGGTGTAGCCACATAAACTGGAATATCCAGAGCATAGCTGGGCACGGCCAAATACGGTGCAAAGTAGGAAGACACATAGGAATATGTAGATCCAGGGTCAAATAATGGTAAGCGCGCCAAAAGGAGGTGTGACACCTGTAATCACAGCATCTGATGCCTCTGCCTCTGGCCTTGCTGGTAAAGCATAAAATCGGGGATCACCACCTCCCCTCTGAGCTACATCTCTGGGACGTTCATCCACAGGCTGACCTCTTCCTCTGGCTGGACGGTCTCCATCTCTACAGTCTAGACCTCCACCTCTACGATCTCTACCCCCGCCTCTGGCTGGCTGGGCTGGCTGTGGGTCAGCTGGGGCCCGAATCATGGGACGAGGACCCCGCTGCTGATTGTTACCCGTCGCTCGAGGTCAAAACCTGACAAGATGACGTGGGTCACAACCGTAACAACATTTAGGCTGATGGGGCTGCTGGTCTTGACGACCTGAATGGCCCCCACGAACACTCTGAAGAGGCTGGGCACTAATGGGAGGCTGATCTGAATACTGCTCACGAAACCCACGATCACCTGGTCCACCCTGTGAAGCCTGAAGGGCGGAATGAAAAGGTCTGGAAGACTAGCCCCTATCAAAAGATTCCCTGCCTCCAGAAGAAGAACCACTAAGTCTGCCGGAATGACGAGGCCTCTTGTCTGAAGAATAACCGCCTCCCCGAGCAAGAGCCATCTCAACTCTGCGTGCTGCATTGGCTGCCTCCTGAAATGATATGTCACTCCCTACGCCCATAGCCATCTGGAGTCTAATTGGCTGATTAAGCCCATCTATAAACCTGCGGACCCTCTCCCGCTCTGTGGGAAGTATCACCACTGCATGACGAGCCAAATCGACAAATCTTGTCTCATACTGTGTAACCGTCATAGTGCCCTGATGGAGGCGCTCAAACTGCCTCCGAAGTACATCCCGCTGAGTAGCAGGGAGAAACTTCTCCATAAATAGTTCCGCAAACTGATCCCATGATAAAGCTGGGGACCCTGCTGGTCGAGTCAAGCAATAATCTCTCCACCAAGTCTTGGCGGATCCTGCAAGTCTGAAGGTACAGAAGTCAACTCCGTTTGTCTCCACGATCCCCATAGTCTTGAGAATCTCATGGCAACCGAATAAGAAGTCCCGAGGATCCTCTGATGTGGCACCGCTGAATGTAGTGGTAAACAGCTTGGAGAACCGATCAAGTCTCCAAAAAGAATCAGAAGTCATGGCCGCTCCATCTCCGGCATAAGCCGTGGTACCTGACTGAGTGGCCACAGCTGGCTGAACCACCGGTGCCTGAGGCTGAGGAGCTACTGGCTCCGGAGTACGAGCAATAGGAGTCTGGGCCCCTCCTCCAGCCTGAGAAGTGGCTGGTGCAACTGATAATAAGCCCGCTCTGGCAAAGCTGTCCATAAATCCCGCTATTCTGACCAAAGCATCCCGAAGATCCGGGGTAAATAAAGCCTCTCATGGGACCTGAGCTGGGCCCACTAGAGCTGTTGGGACTGGAACCTCCTCGTCAATCTCAATATGAGGCTCCACCTCTGGAGTAGCTGCCTGGGGCTGAGCTCTACCCCTACCACGGCCTCTGATACGGCCTCGGCCCCTCACGGGAGCTGCCTGGGACTCGGGCTGCTGGTCAGCGGACGAAGAAGCGCGTGTCCTCACCATCTGCGAAAGGACAGAATAGAAATTCAATCAGTAATTGAGGAACAAGTCGCACGACAAGAAAGAACAAATGAGAGACTCTTTCCTAACTCCATAGACTCTGGAGGACAAGTACAGACGTCTCCGTACCTACCTCTCAAACTCTACTAAGCTTGTTCGTGAGTGGAGAGACCTATGTAACCTAGAGCTCTGATACCAACTTGTCACGACCCGGATTTTCCCCCAACATCGGGATCGTGATGGCGCCTACTCGTAGTAGCTAGGCAAGCCACTGTATTCATACTATCCTATTTTTATTACAATTTCATAATTTATTTATCAACAAACCATAACCTTAATTAAATAAGTACGGAATACATTATCGAAATAGAAATAACTAGTTATCAGGTAAAAATCATACTGACATCCTCTACCCAAGACGTGGAGTCACCAACTCACGAACTACTACCGAATACTACACATAAAGTCTGAAAGAAATATAACATAATCTGTTTGTCTCGGAACAAAGAGACTACAGCTAGTAACATAAGTAAAGAGAGAGACGCCGGGCCTGCGGACGTCTGCAAGCTACCTCGGTCTCAAATATGATCAACTCCCACGCAATCAATTTACTGCTGCTGCTGCTCTTGATCGTAACCTGGACCTGTGCAAAAACGCACAGAAGTGTAGCATCAGCACAACCGACCCCATGTGCTAGTAAGTGCCTGGCCTATCCCGGCGAAGTAGTGACAAGCCTAGGACCGGACACTCACATAAACCTGTGCAATTCAATATGTATATGTGTACCACAGAATAACAAGAAATAACCAAGTATTAACACAATAAGGAATATCTCAAAGAATTCAACAATTAACCACAGTTAATAAATTCACAAGGAAAACAAAGTATAATGTAAACACAAGTAATATCAAGTCAAGGAATAGCAAACAGTTGCACGGCATCACCCTTCGTGCTTTTACTCTCATCCTCACCAAATAAACAAATAAAGTACACGGCATCACCCTTCGTGCTTTTACTCTCATCCTCACATCCATAGTATGGCATGATCCTTCGTACATGGTTCAATAACAGAGGGCACGGCATGGTCCTTCGTGCATAATCAATAAAACATGGCACGGCATTTACCTTCGTGCATAGATAATATGTCACGACCCCAAATATGGTCGTGATGGCGCCCAGCACATTGCTAAGCCAGCCTGACCAATCAATATCAACCACGGAGCTAGAAGCTCTCTTTAGCCTATTTAAGCATATTAATTCACGAAATAACAGCGATACATATAACGAAAACGGGGAACCAAGTCCCATAATACATCAACTCCCATAGACCAAGGGTCAAGAGTCATGAGCCTCTACTGGACATGAGTGTATAAAGGTTTACAAGATACCAAGTGCGGAAAGAAAAGTCAATACAAAACCAAGAGACAGTAAGAAGGAATATCGGGTCCTGCGGACTCTGCAGCTACCTCGTATATCCCACAGACGTCGCCTCGCACAGCTACTGGATCACTGCTGAGAGGTACCTGGATCTGCACACAAGGTGCAGGAGTAAAATGAGTACTGCCAGACTCAGTGGTAATAAACAAGGGTAAGACAGCGCAGATAAGAAATCCGCAATAAAGCACTATGTAAAGCTGTAACCAAATACCCTGTCACATAATCAATATCGACTGTACCTGTACCAACAAGTACCAGCAAAACAGTATAACAGCTAGCAGATGTAGCCAAATGCAATGCAATGCATGATATGACCACTACGGCGCGTAGCCCGATCCAATTTGGGTACCCGTGCTCACTGTGGGGGTTCGGACTCCGGAGGGGCTCCTACAGCCCAAGCACAATATCACTGCGGCGTGCAGTCCGATCCAACATATATACTGCTGCGGCGCGCAGCCCGATCCACTACCAGTCAGCTAATATGCAAATACAGCCTCGCAGGCTCAAAAGTAGTTTTGAAAACCTTTTTATCATTTTTCAGTTGGAAAACAGTAATACCAAGTTCCAGAGATTGGAAATAGCATGATAACAGAAATAGCTACGGACCGGTAGTAACTAGCATGTCAATATGATAAGACAATGATAACGATCCTCGCGGGATCCAATAACTGGCTCACGGCCCACAAGTATACTCAACCGCCCAAGAAGGGGTTCCTCGGCTCAAGAGTGGCCAATATCTCAATATATAGTATGCAACCATCCGAGAAGGAGGTTCGACGGCTCAAGAATAGCCAATGTCATAACACAGTATCAACAAGTCGGACTAAGCCATAGTCCCCAATCACAATCGACCCCGCACTCACAAGAGAGTACGTGTCTCGCCGCTATACAGCGTCACAAAGTGGTATACCGGGGTTTCGAACCCGCTGGTCATCACCCGCATCTATTACTCACCTCAATACGGCGCGACGACTACTCCGCAATGCCCTTGCCACGAGAATCAAGCTCCGCATGCGTAGAATCTGATCAAATACAGTAGAAACACAACAAATTAGGCCAATGGGATGACACCCAATCAAAGCAACTCAATTTACATCAAAATTCACAAAGTTGTCAAAACCCGACTTTCGGTACGCTTCTCGAAAAATCACAAAAGTCACATATTCGGAACCCTCATCTCAATACGAGTCTAAGCATATCAATTTTACCAAATTCGGAATCCATTTGCCCATTCAAAACCTTGATTTTCTAAAGTTCAAGCCTAGGGCTAAATCTTCCATGAATTACCCCAAATTCCTCCATTTTCATGATATAATTGCATAATATTACCAATACTAATCATAGTTTAAGTCCATACTTGATTACCTGATGATTTCCCTTGAGTTTCTCTTCAAAATCGCCCAAATCGCCTCTAAAGCCGAGACCCAAATGTGTGAAATGTTTCTGAAATTTTCTAACTTCTGATACAATTAATTCACTGCGATTTTCGCTTCTGCGGACCATTTTCCGCCCCTACGGAACCGCTTCTGCGACCAATTGGTCGCTTCTGCGAACCCAGGCCTATTTGGCCATTTCCGCTCCTGCGATACACGGACCGCTCCTGCGGGTCCGCTTCTGCGGAAATTCTTCCGCCCCTGCGGTCCTTTCCGCCTCTGCGATCAAGAGTCCACCTCTGCGGACTCGCCTATGCGATCGTCCTTCCGCTTCTGCGGACTTCCCATCTCTTGGCAAATCCCGCTTCTGCGGTCTCCTCTACGCTCCTGCGACGCCGCTTCGGCGGAAAGATTTCCGCTTCTGCGAAGCCAAGCGCTCCTGTGCCCCCTCGTCCGCTCCTGCGCCCCTATTTCCGCAGGAGCGAAAACAACAGAACCAGAGTCAAAACCTGCAATTTTCCACATTTTATCCCGTTTAACCATCCGAAAACACCCCGAGGTTCCCGGGACCTCATCCAAACATACCAACACATCTTAAAACCTTATTCGAACTTGCTCAAATCCTCAAAACACGTCTAACAACATCAAAACCCATAATTCGCATCGAATTCAAGCCTAAATTCCATAAAACATTCCGAATTACACAATCAATCAAAAACCCGACTAAACAACGTCCGAATGACCTGAAATTTTGCAGGCACATCCAAAATCACCTAACGGAGCTACTGCAACTGTCGGAATTCCATTCCGACCCGCGGATCAAAATCTCACCTACCGTTCGGATTTCGCCAAAATTCAACCTTAGCCAATTCAAGCCTATTTCTACACCGGGCCTCCAAATTAAATTCCGATCATTCCCCTAAGTCAAAAATCACCTCCCGGAACTAACCGAATCATCAGAATCCGATTTCGAGCCCTCTAACCAAGTAGTCAACTCTGGGTTGACTTTCCTTATTTAAGTTTCCTTCACAAAGGCTATATGCCTCATTTCCAATCCAATTCACTCCTAACTCACCCGATAGACTCTAACACTGATATAAAATCATAAAACATGCATTTACAACATAACGGGGTGGTAATTCTCGTGACGACGGGCCGGGTCGTCACATTCTCCCCTCTTAAGCAAACGCTCGTCCTCGAGCGGGTCAAGAAACATACCTGAAGTCTCAAACAAGTGAGGATATCTGCTCCGCATCTCTCGCTCGATCTCCCAAGTGGCCTCCTCCATGGGTCGACCTCTCCACTGAACCTTAACTAATGCAATCTCCTTGGACCTCAATTTTCTCACCTGACGACCCAAAATAACAATAGGCTCCACATCATAGGATAGATCACCATCAAGCTGAATGGTACTGAAGTCTAAAACATGAGACGGATCTCCAATGTACTTCCGGAGCATAGATACATGGAATACTGGATGAACGCTGGATAAGCTGGGCGGCAAGGCTAACTCATATGCCACCTCTCCAACCCTCCCGAGTATCTCAAAAGGACCAATGTACCTAGGACTCAACTTTCCTTTCTTCCCAAACCTCATGACACCCTTCATAGGGTGAAACCTTCAACAATACTCTGTCACCAACCATGAAAGACAACTCTCGAACTCTACGGTCCGCGTAACTCTTCTGACGAGACTGTGCTGTACGAAGCCTCTCCTGGATCAACTTTGCTCTATCCAGAGCATCCTGGACTAACTCAGTCCCTATCAATCTATCCTCACCAGGCTCAAACCATCCCACGGGGGATCTACACCGTCTGCTATACAATGCCTCGTACGGGGCCATCTGAATACTCGACTGATAACTGTTGTTGTAGGCAAACTCAGCAAGTGGTAGGAACTCGTCCCACGAACCACCAAAGTCAATCACACATGCTCGCAACATATCCTCCAGAATCTGAATAGTGCGCTCAGACTGTCCGTCTGTCTGGGGGTGAAATGCAGTACTCAACTCAACCCGCGTACCCATCTCTCGCTGAAATGCTCTCCAAAACTGAGAAGTGAACTGAGTACCCCTGTCGGATATGATAGACACCGGAACTCCATGCAACCGAACAATCTCTCGAATAAAGATCATTGTCAATCGCTCCGATGAGTAGGTAGTACTAACTGGAATGAAGTGAGCTGACTTGGTCAGTCTATCCACAATCACCCATACAGAATCAAACTTCCTCGTCGTCCGAGGGAGTCGAGTAACAAAGTCCATAGTGATCCTCTCCCATTTCCACTCAGGAATAACAATGCGCTGAAATACACCGCCGGGCCTCTGATGCTCGTACTTAACCTGCTGACAGTTGAGGCACCGTGCTATATGTCTGACAATGTCCATTTTCATCTTTCTCCACCAATAGTGCTGTTTCAAATCTTGATACATCTTCGCGGCTCCTGGATAGATAGAATACCGCGGGCTATGGGCCTCTTCCAGAATCAACTCACGAAGGCCATCAACATTGGGCACACATATCCGGCCCTGCATCCTCAATACGCCGTCACTATCAATGGTGACATCTCTAGCATCATCATGCTGAACTCTGTCCCTAAGGACAGCCAAATGTGGATCATCATACCGGCGCTCACGAATACGATCATATAGAGATGACCGAGATACAACACAAGCCAATACCCGGCTGGGCTCCGAAATATCTAACCTCACTAGCCGATTGGCTAGCACCCGAACATCATGAGCAAATGGCCTCTCCTCAGCTGGAATATATGCCAAGCTCCCCATACTGACCGCCTTCCGGCTCAAAGCATCGGCCACCACATTGGCCTTCCCGGATGATATAATATAGTAATGTCATAATCCTTCAGCAACTCAAGCCATCTCCGCTGTCTCAAATTAAGGTCTTTCTGTTTGAACAAGTGCTGGAGACTAAGATGGTCGGTATACACCTCACAAGACACACCATACAAATAGTGCCTCCAAATCTTCAATGCATGAACAATGGCGGCTAGCTCCAAGTCATGAACAGGATAGTTCTTCTCATGTGGCTTCAACTGCCGAGAAGCATAAGCAATCACCTTACCTTCCTGCATCAACACACAACCTATCCCCACTCTCGAGGCATCACAATAAACGGTATATGAACCTGAAGCTGATGGCAATACTAACACTGGAGCTGTGGTCAAAGCTGTCTTGAGCTTCTGAAAGCTCTCCTCGCACTCATCCGACCACACGAATGGTGCACCCTTCTGGGTCAATTTAGTCAATGAAGAAGCAATGGATGAAAATCCCCGAACAAACCGGCGATAATATCCCGCCAAACCAAGAAAACTCCTGATCTCTGTAGCTGAGGTCGGTCTAGGCCAACTCTGCATCGCCTATATCTTTTTCTGATCAACCTGAATACCATCACGAGACACCACATGTCTCAGAAATGCTACGGACTCGAGCCAAAACTCGCACTTGGAGAATTTAGCATATAGCTTCTCCTCCCTCAATCTCTGCAACACAATACTCAAATGTTGAGCATGCTCCTCCCGACTACGGGAGTAGACTAGAATGTCATCAATGAACACAATCACAAATGAATCCAAATAAGGCCTGAACACACTGTTCATCAGATGCATAAATGCTGCTGGGGCGTTGGTCAGCCCAAAAGACATCACAAGCAACTCATAATGACCATATCGGGTCCTAAATGTAGTCTTCATAATATTTGAGTCCCTGATCTTCAGCTGATGATAGCCTGAACGAAGATCGATCTTAGAAAACACCCTCGCACCCTGTAACTGATCAAACAAATCATCTATGCGCGGTAGAGGGTACTTGTTCTTCACCGTCACTTTGTTCAATTGCCTATAATCAATACACATTCGCATGGAACCATCTTTCTTTTTAACAAATAATACCGGCGCACCCCACGGGGACACACTAGGGCGGATGAAACCCTTATCCAGAAGCTCCTGAAGCTGCTCTTTCAGTTCTTTCAACTCAGCTGGTGCCATCCGATAAGGAGGAATAGATATGGGCTGAGTGCCCGACACCAAGTCAATGCCAAAATCAATATCCCTGTCCGGCGGCATGCCCGGCAGGTCTGAGGGGAATACATCTGGGAAGTCCCTCACAACAGGTACATAATCAATGCTAGGAGACTCGGCTCCCACATCTCTCACAAAAGCTAAGTACGATAAACACCCTTTTTCAACCATCTTCTGAGCCTTTAAGAACGAAATAACACGGCTAGGGACGAAATCGGTCGAACCCCGCCACTCGATTTGAGAAATACCAAGAATGGCCAACGTAACTGTCTTAGCATGATAGTCCAATATAGCATGGTACGGAGACAACCAATCCATACCCAATATAACATCAAAGTCCACCATTCCCAACAATAACAAATTTGCCTGGGTCTCCAGACCCCCAATAGATATAACACAGGATCTATAGACATGATCCACAACAATCGTATCACCCACGGGGGTGGATACATGAACAGGTAAATCAAGACCACTACGAGTCGCACCCAAGTGATGTGCAAAATAAGAGGACACGTAAGAATATGTGGACCCTGGATCAAATAGAACAGAGGCATCTCTGTGACAGACAAAAATGATACGTGTAATCACTACATCGGAGGCAAGTGCATCACGCCTGTCAGGAAGTACATAGAATCGTGCCTGGCCTCCACTGGATCGCTCCTCGCCTCTAGGGCGACTACAAGAAGACATACCTCCACCTCTACTAGCCTGAGATGGTGCTGAAGAGGAGGGCTGGTCCCTCTGCTGAGCCCTGTCCCTACGAAGTCGAGGGCACTGCCTCCTCATGTGGCCAAACTCACCACACTCATAACAAGCACCGGACTGAAGGGAACCCCTTGCCGCAGAAGAACCCCGGGCTGAAGAAGTAGGTGCTGCACTCTGGGCTGGAAGGGCACTAAGCGATGACTGACCCTGCTGAAACCCCTGTCGACCACGACCATAAGAACCTCTGCTCTGCTCTGGGCGGCCTGAATGAGAAGGTCTAGATGAGCGACCTCTTCTCTGCTGGGAATGACCTCTAGATGGAGCACCACTGAAACTGCCAGAACCACGAGGCCTCTTGGCCTCCCGCTCATCTCTCTCTCGGTGACGATCCGCCTCAATGGAGCGTGCCATATCAACAACCTGCTCAAATGATGATGACAAAACTCTCTCTCTGATCATAAGAATGCGAATAGAGTAGTTGAGGCCATCAATGAACCTCCTGATCCTCTCCCTATCATTTGGGATCATCCATGTGGCATGCCTAGCCAACTGTGTGAATCTAAGCTCATACTGGGTCACGGACATGTCGCCCTGAACCAACCACTCGAACTGGCGACGTAGCTCCTCGCGACGAGACTGAGGTACATATTTCTCTAGAAAGAGAGTAGAGAACTGCTGCCATGTGAGAGGTGCTGCTCCTGCAGGCCTACGCCTCTCAAACTCTTCCCACCAATCAAATGCGGGACCGGTGAACTGAAAGGTAGTAAATGAAACTCCGCTGGACTCAAGAATACCAGCCGTCCGCAACATCCTCCGACACTTGTCCAAGAAACCCTGGGCATCCTCGCCCTCAACGCCACTGAAATGGGGTGGCTGAAGTCTACCAAATCTCTCAAGTCGACGCTGCTCGTCATCGGGCATAACCTGAACCATATGCTCTGGAGCTGGAGCTGGTGCAGCTGGAGGAATAACCGGTGCAACCACCTGAGCGGGGACCGCCTCGGCATCTGAAGTCCCTGAACAACCGGCTCGGGTGTGCGAGCTGCAGGGGTCTGCTGACCACCCCCTGACTGAGATGTCGCTACAGTAGCGGTAGCTGAAACTACCTGAGCCAAACCGGAACACACCGATAATATCTGAGCAAGAGTCTCCTGAAGACCAGGAATAGCAATAGATACAGTCTGGCCCTGAACTGGGGCTGCTAGAGCATCAACCACTGGGGGCTGCTCCTGAACTGGTACAACAGGCGGGTCAGCTGGCAATGCCTCAGCCGCCCTACCTGTACCTCTAGCACGACCGCGCCCACGGCCTCTAACAGGTGGCAATGGAGGTCGTCCACCTCGACCTGATGCTCGCGTTCTCGCCATCTGCGGGAGAATAGAATATAGAAGCTCAGTTCTCAGAACAACAAGATCGCACGACAGAGTTCAAGAAAAGTGAAGTTTTCCTAAAGGTTCGCACCTCCCGAGGATAAGTACAGGCGTCCCCGTACCGATCCACAAGACTCTGCTAACCGGCTCAAGACTCATGAGGCCTAGTAAACCTAGGCTCTGATACCAACTTGTCACGACCCAAAATATGGTCGTGATGGCACCCAACACATTGCTAAGCCAGCCTGACCAATCAACATCAACCACGGAGCTAGAAGCTATCTTTAGCCCATTTAAGCATATTAATTCACGAAATAACAGCAATACATATAACAAAAACGGGGAACCAAGTCCCATAATACATCAAACTCCCATAGACCAAGGGTCAAGAGTCATGAGCCTCTACTGGACATGAGTGTATAAAGTTTTACAAGATACCAAGTGCGGAAAGAAAAGTCAATACAAAACCAAGAGACAGTAAGAAGGAATATCGGGTCCTGCGGACTCTGCAGCTAACTCGTATATCCCATAGACGTCGCCTCGCACAGCTACTGGATCACTGCTGAGAGGTACCTGGATCTGTACACAAGGTGCAGGGAGTAAAATGAGTACTTGCCAGACTCAGTGGTAATAAACAAGGGTAAGACAGCGCAGATAAGAAATCCGCAATAAAGCACTATGTAAAGCTGTAATCGAATACCCTGTCACAGAATCAATATCAACTGTACCTGTACCAATAAGTACCAGCAAAACAGTATAACAGCTAGCAGGTGTAGCTAAATGCAATGCAATACATGATATGACCGCTACGGCGCGTAGCCCGATCCAATTTGGGTACCCGTGCTCACTGTGGGGGTTCAGACTCCGGAGGGGCTCCTACAGCCCAAGCACAATATCACTGCGGCGTGCAGTCCGATCCAACATATATACTGCTGCGGCGCACAGCCCGATCCACTACCAGTCAGCTAATATGCAAATACAGCCTTGCAGGCTCAAAAGTAGTTTTGAAAACCTTTTTATCATTTTTCAGTTGGAAAACAGTAATACCAAGTTCCAGAGATTGGAAATAGCATGATAACAGAAATAGCTACGGACCGGTAGTAACTAGCATGTCAATATGATAAGACAATGATAACGATCCTCGCGGGATCCAATAACTGGCTCGCGGCCCACAAGTATACTCAACCGCCCCAGAAGGGGGTTCCTCGGCTCAAGAGTGGCCAATATCTCAATATATAGTATGCAACCATCCGAGAAGAAGGTTCGACGGCTCAAGAATAGCCAATATCATAACTCAGTATCAACAAGTCGGACTAAGCCATAGTCCCCAATCACAATCGACCCCGCACTCACAAGAGAGTACGTGTCTCGCCGCTATACAGCGTCACAAAGTGGTATACAGGGGTTTCAAACGCGCTGGTCATCACCCACATCTATTACTCACCTCAATACGGCGCGACGACTACTCCGTAATTCCCTTGCCACGAGAATCAAGCTCCGCACGCGTAGAATCTGATCAAATACGGTAGAAACACAACAAATTAGGCCAATGGGACGACACCCAATCAAAACAACTCAATTTACATCAAAATTCCCAAAGTTGTCAAAACCCGACTTTCGGTACGCTTTTCGAAAAATCACGAAAGTCACATATTCGGAACCCTCATCTCAATACGAGTCTAAGCATATCAATTTTACCAAATTCGGACTCCATTTGCCCATTCAAAACCTTGATTTTCTAAAGTTCAAGCCTAGGGCTAAATCTTCCATGAATTACCCCAAATTCCTCCATTTTCATGATATAATTGCATAATATTACCAATACTAATCAAAGTTTAAGTCCATAGTTGATTACCTGATGATTTCCCTTGAGTTTCTCTTCAAAATCGCCCAAATCGCCTCTAAAGCCGAGACCCAAATGTGTGAAATGTTTCTGAAATTTTCTAACTTCGGATACAATTAATCTTCTGCGATTTTCGCTTCTGCGGACCATTTTCGCCTCTGCGGAACCGCTTCTGCGACCAATTGGTCGCTTCTACGAACCCAGGCCTATTTGGCCATTTCCGCACCTGCGATCCGCGGACCGCTCCTGCGCGTCCGCTCCTGCGGAAATTCTTCCGCTCCTGCGGGTTTTCCCGCTTCTGCGACTAGGAGTCCGCTTCTGCGGACTCACTTAAGCGGCTACCCTTCCGCTTCTGCGATCCTTCACCTTATGGTCCTGGACCGCTTTTGCGGCTCACCTTCCGCACCAGCGGTGCCGCCCCTGCGGGCCAAGCTCCGCTTCTGCGAAACCAAGTGCTCCTGCGCCCCCTCGTCCGCTCCTGCGGACTCGCTCCTGCGCCCCCATTTCCGCAGGAGCGAAAACAACAGAACCAGAGTCAAAACCTGCAATTTTCCACATTTTCTCCCGTTTAACCATCCGAAAATACCCCGAGGCTCCCGGGACCTCATCCAAACACACCAACACATCTTAAAACCTTATTCGAACTTGCTCAAATCCTCAAAACACGTCTAACAACATCAAAACCCATAATTCGCATCGAATTCAAGCCTAAATTCCTTAAAACATTCCGAATTACACAATCAATCAAACACCCGACTAAACAACGTCCGAATGACCTGAAATTTTGCAGGCACATCCAAAATCACCTAACGGAGCTACTGCAACTGTCGGAATTCCATTCCGACCCCCGGATCAAAATCTCACCTACCGTTCGGATTTCGCCAAAATTCAACCTTAGCCAATTCAAGCCTATTTCTACACCGGGCCTCCAAATTAAATTCCGATCGTTCCCCTAAGTCACAAATCACCTCTCGGAACTAACCGAATCATCAGAATCCGATTCCGAGCCCTCTAACCAAATAGTCAACTTCGGGTTGACTTTCCTTATTCAAGTTTCCTTCACAAAGGCTATATGCCTCATTTCCAATCCAAATCACTCCTAACTCACCCGATAGACTTTAACACTGATATAAAATCATAAAACATGCATTTACAACATAACGGGGTGGTAATTCTCATGATGACGGGCCGGGTCGTCACATAATAAAACATGGCACGGCATTAACCTTCGTGCATAAATAATAATCAAGGCACGGCATCACCCTTCGTGCATTATCACTCTTCCTCACCCAAATAACAATCACAGTTAAGGGCAAAGAAAGAAAGAGTAATTCATAAACTGTCCCAACAAGGGCAATCAATAATTATCTTCACAACAAGTCCCGACAAAGGAGAACAATAACAATTCTACAACCTAGCAAAGGTTCAACAATTCATCTGCAAATATATCCCACAATAAGCATTATCAACGACTCACGGTCATACTAGACGCCAGTGTATGGATGCTCGTCACCACAGCCGATACACCGCACTCGATCATATAACACATAGCACATAATCCTATTCCCTCAAGCTAGGATAGAACAAACACTTACCTCGAATGTTTATGAATAATTCAATCTGTGGAAATGTCTTTTTCTTTCAAATTTGGCTCCAATCCAATCGTATCTATACACAATTGATTTAATATCATCAATACTACTCAACAAACTAATTCCTAAGACCAAATACAACTTTTACAACATTCTGCCCGGAATAGTGAATTTTGACCCCGGGCCCACATGGTCGGAACTCGGGGTTCGGACCAAAATCCGGTTACCCATCCCCCCATGAGTTCATGTATATGATTTGTTTCAAAATCGGACCTCAATTCGAGGTCCAATTTCCCAATTTATGAAAAACCCTATATTCTAATAAAAACAAGAAGTTCTACCATGAAAACATTTGATTTCTATTGAAAAACATGTTTAATGATGTTAGAAATTGAAAGAATTAAGTAAAAAGTGACTTACAATTGTTTTGAAGAAGAAGGAATCCGTGAAGAATCGCAAATGGGTGTTTTTGGTTTGTAAAAAGTGAAGAAATGAACTGAAAATCGTGTTTTACGGGTCTCTGTGTTCGCATTTGCGAACATGGGTTCGCAATTGCGAACCCCGACCAATTTCTGGAGTTTGAAAAATAAGCTAAGGCTGGGAAGTTCGCATTTGCGAACATTTGTTCGCATTTGCGAAGTCTAGGCAGTTACTTGGGGATTTCGCATTTGCGAAATAAGGTTCGCATTTGCGAACCAGCAGGCTTCTGGGCTTTGTCGCAATTGCGACACATTCTTCGCAATTGCGACACATTCTTCACAATTGCGAAGACAGGCAATTACTGAAGGCCTCGCATTTGCGAGGTTAAGTTCGCAATTGCGAACTCTGGTCCAGGTGTACCAGTGTCGCATTTGCGACACTTTGTTCGCATTTGCGAACTTGGCTGGTTCTGGCAGGCATCGCATTTGCGATAATGGGTTCGCATTTGCGAACCCAGCCTTGAACTGCCTTCTTCGCATTTGCGAGAAATTCTTCGCAAATGCGAAGCCAACAGCTGGGTGAAAAACCAGCAGTGCATAAATTCAGAAATTGATCCTACGGCCTATCAAATCTTTACCCGAGCCCCCGGGCTCCAAACCAAACATGTACACAACCTCAAAAACACATTATGAACTTGTTCGTGCGATCACATCGCCAATATCACATCGTTTTCATCAAATCAAGCCTCAATTTCATTATTTTCATACTTTTGGTTTTCAAAACTTTCAAACTTGGAACTCAAGGTCCAAAACATCTCAAACGACATCCGAATGTCACCAAACTTTACGGAAATCACATATATAATATTTAAGACTTGTACCGGGCGTCGGAACCAAAATACGAGCCCGATACCAAGGTCAATTAATTCATTTCCTTTAACAATTACATCAAAAACAATTTCATAGAAAAATTCATAACTTGGGCTCTAGGCCTCGGAATTCGACTCCGGACGCATGTCCAAGTCCCATATTTTCCTACGGACCTCTCGGGACCATCCAATCTCGGGTCCGGATCCGTTTACCAAAAATGTTGACCGAAGTCAACCATATCAATATTAATATCATTTTTATCCAAATTTCTCATAGAATTCATATTTTCTATCACAAAAATCTTTCCGGCTACAAGCTCGGATCGTGCACGTAAATCGAGGCAACATGGAATGAGGTTTTCAAGGCCTCAGAAGCTCGAAATGATTAATAAAATAAGTGATGACCCTTTGGGTCGTCACATGAGACCTATGTAACCTAGTGCTCTGATACCAACTTGTCACGACCCGGATTTCCCACCATCGGGAGTCATGATGGCGCCTACTAGTGGAAGCTAGGCAAGCCAAATATTACTTACACCTCCATTAATTACCAAATTCTTATTAAGACTTTAAAATTAAAAACATATAAATTACAGCGGAATAATTAAACTTAGCGGAAGACTTAGTCAATCTTATCAAATATGATAAAGAAAACCCAAACATGATACACTACCCAAGACTGGTGTCACAATACTCATGAACTTCTAAGAATAATACACACAATTGTCTGAAAGAAATAATAGCTGTTTATCTCGAATACATGAGATAACCGAATGAAATACATAGATAGAAGAGACAACGGGTCCTGCGAACGCCTGCAAGGCTACCTCGTAGTCTCAGTGGTCGGAATATCCACAATTGCTACTCCCGCTCCTACTATCCGTAACCTGTATCTGCACAAAAAGAGCGCAGAGTGTAGTATCAGCACAACCGACCCAATGTGCTGGTAAGTGCCTGGCCTATCCCAGCGAGATAGTGACAAGACTAAGGCCAGTCACCCACATAAACCTGTATAGTTGCAATATATATATATATGTGCAAAACATTTATAAGAAAATACTCTGTTTTGAAATAACAGTCAATAACTCATGATATCCAGAGTAATCTAGTCAACAGAATAAATCTTACTTTCATGTCTCAATTCCTTTTTCATTTCATATTTCGTGGTAGGCGTACCACCCGCTCCCAACTATAACAGTAATTATATCTTGTGGTAGGCGTACCACCCGCTCCCAAATACATCAATAGATTATATCTTGTGGTAGTCGTACCACCCGCTCCCAAATATATCAATAGGCTACCGGCAACTATGGCCAATGCCAAGATTTAAATCACTTTGTGGTCGGCGTGCCACACGATCCCATTTCTTATCATATAAGTGGTCGGCGCGCCACACGATCCCAATTCATAAGTATATATATTACCGGCATTTAACCAATAATCTCTACATCAACAATATTTATAATTACCGGTTTTGAACCAATAATTGATAATAATTCAACAACTTATCTCCATTACCGGTGTGACACCAATAACTCTTAATCAACAATTTATACATAACTAAATTCCTATTCCTTCAAACTAGGATAGAACAAACCTTACCTCGAAAGTTTACGAATGATTCAATCCGTAGCAATGCCTTTTCCTTTCGAATTTGACTCCAATCCAATCGTATCCAAGAAGTTTGAAGAAGGATTGCTCAAGAATCGCCCAAGAAGCTGTGGAGAAGAGAGGGTTTTGTGAAAATGGGATAGCATCCCGTAAGTGTTCTGTTTTGGGTATTAATTCACTGGGCGAAAATTTGCCCTTCGCGTTCGCGTGTACAGTGTCGCGTTCGCGAAGGGTTGGACAGAAATGGGCATCGCGTTCGCGTGGACACAGTCGCGAACGCGTAGAAGAAAATCTGGGGACTTACAATTTGGCCTACGCGAACGCGTGGTGCCTTACGCGAACGCGTAGAAGAGGCAGGCCAGGCTCCGCGAACGCGGGAGTGTTCACGCGAACGCGTAGAGGAAAAAGGCTGGGGTCCAAGTTGCTGTACGCGAACGCGAGCATATGGACGTGAACGCGAAGAAGAGGAAGGAGATGCCTTCGCGAACACGACCAGATGGACGCGAACGCGAAGAAGAAATATCTACTGCAGATTTTCTGCAGTTTTTCCAAGTCCAAAACCACCCCGATGCCTATCCGAAACTCACCCGAGCCCTCGAGGCTCCAAACCAAATATGCACACTAACTCAAAAACATCATACGAACTTGTTCGCACGATCAAATCGCAAAAATAACATCAAAATCAATGAATTGAGCCTTAAAACTCAAGAATTCTTTCAAATTTTCATAACTTTCAAAATTTCCAATTTAAGGCCGAAACACGTCAAACAATGTCCGTTTTCAACCAAACTTTACAGGAAGCGCTTAACCAATATATATGACCTGTACCGGGCATCGGTACCAAAATACGAGCCCGATATCACCACTTTTCAATCAAATTTCAGTTTCATTTTCCTTAAACATTTTCAGAAAACAATTTAACAGAAAAATTCTTTTACCGGGGTTCTAGACCTCGGATTTCAATTCCGAGCATACGCCCAAGTTCCATATTTTTCTATGGAATTTCTGAGACCGTCAAATCACGGGTCCGGGTCCGTTTACCAAAAATGTTGACCAAAGTCAACCATATCAATATTAATATCAAAATTCTTCATATTTTTCACATATTTCATATATTTCAACATAAAAATTTTCCAGCTTCGCGCCCGAACTGTGCATGCAAATTGAGGCAACTACAAATGATGTTTTCAAGACCTCAGAAGCTCGAAATGATTAATAAAACAAGTGATGACCCTTTGGGTCGTCACAGATTGTGGTATATATTGTTCTGCATTTGCGGAGTATTTCATTGAAAGCAAGAAGTTAACAGATTACAAGAACATGTTTGATCCTACACTTTTTCGATTAAGATATGCAGCATTACTATACGTTTATGGTAAAAAGAAGCAATTAGAATCTATTGTTAGTGAAGATGAGTCTACAGGAAGACTAGATAAACCTTCTGTTTCAGAAAGGCGCAGGATTAACAAAATGAAATAATATTTTGTTCTTTTCAGTAATTTAGTACATACTTTTAATTGATATGCAGACTATTTTGTTGTGTATTATTACTGGAAATGAATATGTTAATTTTTTTTATCTTATATTCATACAGTTTTTATTAGAAGCTATAGTTTATGCTGGATTGGATATAGATGAAGGAATTTAATCCAGTATTTTATAATGGTTGATTGGAAAATATTGGCAATTATATAATTAGAACAATTTACTAGAATTTAATAATTAGAACAATTTACTGGAAATAATTAATTTAATATTTACCTACCTGTATAATGTACTGGAGTTCTATATTGTACAACCACTACATCCAGTAATTATTACTGGAATTGAATATGCTAAATTTTTTTATCCTATATTCATACAATTTTTATTAGAAGCTATAGTTTTTGCTGGAATGGGTACACATGAAGGAATATAATCCAGTATGCTATAATGGTTGATTGAAAAATAGTGAAATTATAAAATTAGAACAATTTATAGGAATTTAATAATTTAATATTTTAATTTCCTGTATAATTTACAGGAGTTTTACATTGTATATCCACTATATCCTGTAATTAGAACTGGAAATGAATATGATGATCTTTAATATTTACATTCCTGTATAATTTACTGGAGTTTTACATTGTACAACCACTACATCCTATATTCATACAATTTTTATTAGAAGGTATAGTTTATGCTGGAATGGCTACACATACAGGAATGTAATCCAGTATGTTATATTATAATGGAGAATTGGAAAATACTGGAAATTATTTAATTAGAACTATTTAGTGAAATAATTAATTTAATATTTACTTTCCTGTATAATTTACAGGAGTTTTACATTGTATAACGACTACATCCAGTACTTATTACTGGAAATGAATATGCTTATTTTTTTATCCTATATTCATACAAATTTTTATTAGAAGTTATAGTACATGCTGGAATCGCTACGCAATGAAGGAATATAATCTAGTATATTTTCATGGAGAATTGGAAAATAGTTGAAATTATGTAACAAAAATTTACTGGAGTTTAATAACTTAATATTTACCTTCCAGTATAATTTACAGGGTTTTTACATTCTACAACCACTACATCTTGTAATTATTACTGGAAATGAATATGCTTAATTTTTTATCCGATATTTATACAATTTTTATTAGAAGCTATAGTTTATGATGGAATCACTACACATGAAGGAATATAACCCAGTATACTATAATGAAGAATTTCAAAATAGTGGAAATTATGTAATTAGAACAGTTTACTGGACTTTAATAATTCAATATTTACGTAATTAGAATAGTTTACTGGACTTTAATAATTTAATATGTACAATCCTGTATAATTTACTGGAGTTTTACATTGTACAAACACTACATCCTGTAATTATTACTGGTTTGAATATGCTAATTATTTTATCCTATATTCATACAATTTTTATTAGAAGCTATAGTTCATGTTGGAATGGCTACACATAAAGGAATATAATCCAGTATGTTATAATGGTTGATTGGAAAATAGTGAAATTATATAATTAGAAGAATTTATAGGAATTTAATAATTTAATATTTTAATTTCCTTTATAATTTACAGGAGTTTTACTTTGTACATCCACTATATCCTGTAATTAGTACTGGAAATGAATATGATGATCTTTAATATTTACATTCCCGTATAATTTTCTGGAGTTTTACATTGTACAACCACTACATCCTGTAATTATTACTGGTTTGAATATGCTAATTATTTTATCCTATATTCATACAATTTTTATTAGAAGCTATAGTTCATGCTGGAATGGCTACACATAAAGGAATGTAATCCAGTATGTTATATTATAATGGAGAATTGAAAAATACTGGAAATTATTTAATTAGAACAATTTAGTGAAATAATTAATTTAATATTTACTTTCCTATATAATTTACAGGAGTTTTACATTGTATAACGACTACATCCAGTACTTATTACTGGAAATGAATATGCTTATTTTTTTTATCCTATATTCATACAAATTTTTATTAGAAGTTATAGTATATGCTGGAATCGCTACGCAATGAAGGAATATAATCCAGTATATTTTCATGGAGAATTGGAAAATAGTTGAAATTATGTAAGAAAAATTTACTGTAGTTTAATAATTTAATATTTACCTTCCAATATAATTTACAGGGTTTTTACATTGTATAACCACTACATCCTGTAATTATTACTGGAAAAGAATATGCTTAATTTTTTATCCGATATTTATACAATTTTTATTAAAAGCTATAGTTTATGGTGGAATCGCTACACATGAAGGAATATAACCCAGTATACTATAATGAAGAATTTCAAAATAGTGGAAATTATGTAATTAGAACAGTTTACTGGACTTTAATAATTTAATATTTACGTAATTAGAACAGTTTACTGGACTTTAATAATTTAATATTTACAATCCTGTATAATTTACTGAAGTTTTACATTGTACAAACACTACATCCTGTATTATTACTGGTTTGAATATGCTAATTATTTTATCCTATATTCATACAATTTTTATTAGAAGCTATAGTTCATGTTGGAATGGCTACACATAAAGGAATATAATCCAGTATGTTATAATGGTTGATTGGAAAATGTCACGACCCAAATCCGGTCGTGATGGCGCCCAACAATTAAGCTAGGCCAGCCAGACCAACTATTACTTATCACAACGACTATCAGTCCTAAATGGACATTCCAAGAAGAATATATGAGTCAAAGAACTCCAAAAATAATAATAATGAACAAAATACTCACACTCCCAAAGATCCGGAGTCACAAGTCTAGAGCCTCTAACAAAACCCAACAGGAATAGAGAGTACCGTATAGAAATACTCAAGTCTGAATACAAAATACAAATAACAACTGGAAAGGAGAGGAGAAGCTAGGTTCTGCGAACGTAGGCAGCTACCTCAGCCACTCGATATGACACTGCAAACGCTGGAAATGCCTGTCTACTGCTCCTGAGTACCTGAGTCTGCACACAAAAGGTGTAGGGAGTAGGGGTGAGTACTAAGTACTCAGTGAGTAATAAATATATAAAAGCAGCTGAAAGTAGGAAATCCACAAAATACCACAATATGAAGCTACACTACAGTCCGAATCTCCTACGAACTAGCATCAACAGTACAATACAACTACCACAGAGTAATTCAACAAATAAAGATGCAATGCAATGCACATAACCGCTACGGCGTGTAGCCCGATCCATTTAACGTCGACGACGCTCACTAGGGGTGTGTACAGACTCCGGAGGGGCTCCTACAGCCCAAGCACAATACTACTGCGGCGTGCAGCCCGATCCTCATATCAACCACTGCGGCGTGCAGCCTGATCCATCCTCAGTACACATAAATCAGATAAGTCACAAAAACAGTTCATTTTCCTTAATTCCAGTTTCCAGTTCATAATTTATGAAAATACTTTAACTTTATTAAATTTGCAAAAGCCGGTGACTTAACATATCAATAAGGTGATTTCAATTTCCAGGACTGAGATCAGTGATTTAAGCAAATATAGCTATCATATAAATATTGTCCTCTAAGGATGCTACAGGTCGGCACAAGGCCCCAAACAAGGCTCACCGCCGACAAACATATCAAATACAGTGTATTTCCAACACTAATAACATATTATTCACATCCGGGATGGACCAAGTCTCAATCCCCGGTCACAATCAATCCCGCACCTGCCCAGGTGTGCGAGCCACGCCCAACTAGCGTCACAATGTGCTAAGTCGGGGTTTCGAACCCTCAGGCTACCATATACACAAACTACTCACCTCTAGCCGGCCGTAGACTCGTCCGCGATGCCTTTTCCTTTGAATTTAGCTCCCTCGTGCGTAGAATCTAGTCAAACCACAATACTTATATCATATACGGGTCAAAGAATCATAACCCATTTCAATTACATGAAATTCGCATAAATACGCTAAGTTGGTAAAACCCGACCCCGGGCCCACTGCTCGAAAAATTCCGAAATTAGTACCAACGCGATCCTCGTCTCGCCACGAGTCCGTGCATATAAAATTTATCGAAATCAGAGTTCAAATGACCTTCCAAAACTCAAAATCCCGTTTTCAATATATAGGCCACATTTCTTCAAAATTCTACCCAAATTCATGACGATTGATGTTAATCCTACCATAAAATTATGTTTTTGAGTCAAGAATCTTACCTCCGATGAATACCCGATGACTTCTCAGTGTTTTCCTCGAGTTTTCTTCTCTCTAGGGCTCAAAATTGTGTTTTGGGGGTGTAAACCCACGAGCCCTCTGTTCTGTGATTTAATTCACTGCCAGAACATTTATACCTACGCGTTCGCGATGCTCCTTGCGCGAACGCGATGCCCTGTTCTGTTGCTGTTGCTTCATCGCGAACGCGACGTCACTTCACGCGTCCGCGATGTTTATTTCCCAAGCCGCCTGTTTTCACTCCAACGCGAACGCGTACACCGCCACGCGAACGCGAAGCTCGCACTTTTCCTTCTACGCGTTCGCGACTCCCAGTCACGCGAACGCGAAGATTCACTCCATCTGACCTACGCGAACGTGACGTCCTTTTCGCGAACGCGATTCTTTAGCCCACCTGGCCTTCGCGAACGCGACCCATGTCACGCGAACGCGAAGGTCTAATTGACTGGGCAGAAACCTGCAGTTTTCTGCAGATTTTGCCAAGTCCCAAATGCCCGGTTGATGGTCCGAAATCATCCCGAGGCCCCGGGACCCCAACAAAAACCACCAACATACTCCAAAACATGATACGGACTTGTTCCAATCAGAAAAACATCATCCTAAACATCAAAATCACCATTTACACACGAATTCAAGCCTAAGTTTCTTCAAAACTTTCAAAACTAACATTCAATCCAAAACCCGATCAAACGATGTCCGAATGACCTGAAAATTTGCAGAAATATCCAAAATCACATAACGAAGCTACAGAAATTGTCGGAATTCCATTCCGACCCCGGGATCAAAATCTCACCCACCATCCGGTTTCCGCCAAAATTCAACCTTCGTCAATTCAAGCCTAAAACTACCCCGGACCTCCAAATTCAATTCCGATTGCTCTCCTAAGTCATAAATGATCCCCCAAAACTAGTCGAATCATCGGAATCCGGTTCCGAGCACTCTAACTCAATAGTCAACTCTAGGTTGACTTCCCATATTCAAGCTTCCTTCAAACATGCTATTTGCTTCATTTTCAACCCGAATCACTCCTAACTCACCCGATATATTCTAATACTGATTTAAAAGCATAAGATATGTAAATGCAAGGTAACGGGATGGTAATTCCCGTAACGACAGGCCGGGTCGTTACATTCTCCCCAACTTAAACAAATGCTCGTCCGTGAGCGGGTTAAGAAACATACCTGGAGCATCAAACAAGTGAGGATATCTGCTCCGCATCTCTTGCTCGGTCTCCCAAGTTGCTTCCTCCATGGGACGACCTCTCCACTGTGCTTTCAATGAAGCTATGTCCTTGGATCTCAGCTTACGAACCTGTCGACCCAAAATGGCTACTAGTTCCACATCATAAGTCAAATCCTCATCTAGTTTTATCGTGCTGAAGTCTAACACATGAGACGGGTCTCCGACATATTTCCGGAACATAGATACATGGAACACCGGGTGAACTCCCGACAAACTGGGTGGCAAAGCAAGCATATAGGCTACCTCACCAACTTTCGTAAGCACCTCAAAAGGTCCAATAAACCTTGGGCTCAACTTTCCTTTCTTTCCAAACCTCATAACGCCCTTCATAGGTGAAACCTTCAGCAACACCTTCTCACCCACTGAATAAGACACATCTCAGACCTTCCGGTCCGCAAAACTCTTTTGACGCGACTGAGCTGTGCGAAGTCTCTCCTGAATCACCTTCACCTTGTCTAAGGCATCTTGGACTAACTCTATCCCCAACAACCTAGCCTCGCCGGGCTCGAACCAACCGACTGGAGACCTACACCGCCTCCCATATAAAGCTTCATACGGTGCCATCTGAATGCTGGACTGATAGCTATTATTATAAGCAAACTCCGCAAGAGGCAAATAATCAGCCCACGAACCACCGAAATCAATGACACAAGCACGCAACATGTCCTCCAATATCTGAATAGTACGCTCAGACTGCCCATCCGTCTGTGGATGAAATGCTGTGCTCAGCTCTACCTGTGAACCCAACTCTCGCTGAAATGTCCTCCAGAACTGAGATGTGAACTGGGTACCTCTGTCTGATATAATGGAAATAGGAACTCCATGCAATCTCACTATCTCACGGATGAATATCTCTACCAACCGCTCCGAGGTATAGGTAGTACACACTGGGATGAAGTGAGCTGACTTGGTCAACCTATCCACAACCACCCAAACTGAATCGAACTTCCTCGTCGTCCGAGGGAGTCCACTAACAAAGTCCATAGTAATCCTTTCCCACTTCCATTCAGGAATATCAATACGCTGGAATACACCACCAGGTCTCTGATGCTCATACTTGACCTGCTGATAGTTTAGACACCGAGCCACATGGCTCACAATATCTTTCTTCATCTTTCTCCACCAGTAATGCTGCTTCAAATCCTGGTACATCTTCGCGGTTCCTGGATGAATAGAATACCGCGAGCTGTGGGCCTCCTCCAATATAAACTCATGAAGGCCGTCAACATTGGGCACACATATCTGGCCCTGCATCCGCAATACTCCATCACTATCAATAGTGACATCTCTGGCATCATCATGCTGAACTCTGTCCTTAAGGACAAGTAAGTGTGGATCATCATACTGGCGCTCTCGAATACGTTCATATAAAGAAGAACGAGCCATTATGCAAGCCATCACCCGACTGGGCTCAAAAATATCCAGTCTCACCATCTTATTAGCTAACGCTTGAACATCAACTGCAAGGGGTCTCTCCCCAACTGAAATATACGCCAAACTGCCCATACTAATAGCCTTCCGGCTCAAAGCATCAGCCACTACATTGGCTTTCCCGGGATGGTACAAGATAGTAATATCATAGTCTTTAAGCAATTCAAGCCATCTCCGCTGCCTCAAATTTAGATCTTTCTGCTTAAACAAATGCTGAAGGCTGCGGTGGTCCGTATATACATCACAAGATACACCATATAGGTAATGCCTCCAAATCTTCAAGGCATGAACAATAGCAGCTAACTCCAAATCATGAACAGGGTAGTTCTTCTCGTGGGGCTTTAGCTGACGAGAAGCATATGCAATAACTCTACCCTCCTGCATCAACATACAACCGAGCCCAACTCTAGAAGCATCACAATACACCGTATATGACCCTGAGGCTGATGGTAACACAAGTACTGGAGCGGTGGTCAAAGCCTCCTTGAGCTTCTGGAAGCTCTCCTCACATTCATCGGACCACACAAATGGAGCATTCTTCTGTGTCAACTTAGTCAACGGTGAAGCAATAGATGAGAAACCCTGAACAAACCGGCGATAATAGCCTGCCAAGCCGAGAAAACTCCGAATCTCAGTAGCTGAGGAAGGTCTGGGCCAATTCTGCACTGCCTCGACCTTCCGTGGATCAACCCGAATACCATCACTGGACACTACATGTCCCAGAAAAGTCACAGTATCAAGCCAGAATTCACACTTAGTGAATTTTGCATAAAGCTTCTCTTCTCTCAATCTCTACAGTACCACCCTCAGGTGCTGTGCATGCTCCTCCCGGCTGCGTGAATACACCAGAATATCATCAATAAACACAATCACAAAAGTATCAAGGTACGGCCGAAATACGCTATTCATCAAGTGCATAAATGCGGCTGGGGCATTAGTCAACCCGAAAGACATCACCTGGAACTCGTAATGCCCATATCGCATCCTGAACGCTGTCTTTATAATATCTGAGTCCCTGATCATTAATTGATGATAGCCCGATCGAAGAGCAATCTTAGAAAATACACTAGCTCCCTCGAGCTGATCAAATAGGTCTTCAATACGAGGCAATAGGTACTTATTCTTCACTGTTACCTTGTTCAGCTGCCTGTAATCAATGCACAGTCTCATTGTGCCATCTTTCTTCTTCACGAACAACACCGGTGCACCCTAGGGTGACACACTCGGACGAATGAAACCCTTATCTAAGAGTTCCTGAAGCTGTTCCTTCAATTCTTTTAACTCCGCTAGTACCATGCGATAGGGAGGAATAGAAATGGGCTGAGTGCCCGGCACCAAGTCAATACCAAAATCAATATTCCTGTCAGGCGGCATGCCCAGCAGGTCTGCTGGAAATACATCCGGAAACTCCCTCACAATGGGGATCGAATCAAGACTGGGTGTCTCAACCTCAACATTTCTAATGAAGGCCAAATAAGATAAACAACCCTTTACAATCATTCGTTGGGCCTTTATATAAGAAATCACCCTGTCGGACACATAATCAGTCAAGATACGCCACTCGATCCTCAGACTACCTGGAATAGCTAGTGTGACTGTCTTGGCATGACAGTCCAGAATCGCATGGTAAGGAGATAGCCAATCCATGCCTAGGATTACATCGAAATCTACAATGCCCAGTAGTAATAGATCAACTCGGGTCTCCGGACCCCCAATAGTAATAAGACAGGATCGATATACCTAATCCACAACAACAGTATCCCCCACTGGGTAGACACATGTACGGGCAATGCAAGAATACCACGGGTCATACCCAGGTGATGTGCAAAATAAGTAGAAACATAAGAATAGGTGGATCCGGGATCAAATAAGACAGAAGCATCTCTGTGGCAGACTGAGATAATACCTGAAATGACCGCATCTGAAGCACTAGCATCCTTCCTATCCGGAAGAGCATAGAAACGAGCCTGGCCTCCACCAGTACGATCCTCGCCCCTAGGGCGACCTCTGGATACCTGGCCACCAGTTCTAGCCGACTGTGCTGGCGCCGAAGAAACAGGAGTAGAAGACGAGGGCTGATCCCTCTGCCGAGACCGCTTACGAAGCCACTGAGGACACTCTCTCCTGATATGGCCCAAATCACCGCACTCAAAACAACGGCCTGAAGATGGAAGAAGGGGCTGCCGAGGACCCCTCGCTACAGATGAACCCTGTGCTGAAGAAGCAGGAGCAGAGCTCTGAGCTGGAAGAGCACTCAGTGCAGGCTGACTCTGCTGACGGCTCTGCTGACCCTGATAACCCTGATGGCCCTGACGACCACGATCTGATGAAACCCCACTAGACTCTGCACGTCCAGACTGATGAGACCTGAAAGAACGACCCTTACTATACTGGGGTTGACCCCTAGATGGAGCACCACTGTAGCTGCCAGTACCACGAGGCCTCTTAGCCTCTCTCTCCTCCCGCTCTCTACGGCGATCTGTCTCAATATGACGGGCAGCATCAACCACCTCCTCAAAGGTAACTGCCAAAACTCTCTCCCTGGTCATCAATATGCGGATGGGATAAATAAGGCCATCAATAAATCTCCGAATCCTCTCTCTCTGTCTGTAGGAACCATCCACATGGCATGACGGGCCAACTGTGTGAATCTCATCTCGTACTGATTAACCGTCACATCTCCCTGCTTCAACCACTCGAACTGACGTCGCAGCTCCTCTCTCTAAGACTGAGGTACGTACTTCTCCAAAAATACCATGGAGAACTGCTGCCAAGTGAGGGGCACTGCCCCGGCGGGCCTACGCCTCTCGAAATCCTCCCACCACTGAAATGCTGCACCTGTGAACTGAAAAGTGGTGAATGAAACGCCGCTGGACTCAAGAATACCAGCTGTACGTAGCATCCTATAGCACATATCTAAGAAACCCTGCGCATCCTCGCCCTCAGCACCACTGAAATGGGGTGGTTGGAGTCTACCAATTCTCTCTAGACGACGCTGCTCATCATTGGGCATAACCGGAACCATACACTTTGGAGCTGGTGCAGCTGGAGGAATAACTGGTGCAACCACCTAAGCGGGGACCGCCTCCGGCGTCTGAAGTCCATGAACCACATGCTCAGGTATGCGAGCTGCAGTGGTCAGCAATGACCTGAGCCAATCCTGTGCATATTGATAAGATCTGGGCCAAAGTCTCCTGAAGACCCGGTATCACAATGGGCATTGCCGGTGCCTAAACCTGAGTTGTCGGAGCGTCTGCCGCTGGAATCTGGTCTTGAGCCTGGGCCACTGGTGCAGGAATCTGACCCTGAGTCTGGTCAGCTGGTGGGTCAGCAGGTGCTGGTATTGCTGCCCTACCTCTACCATGACCACGGCCTCTGGGTGCCAATGGTGGTCGTCCGCCACGTCCGCTAGCACGTGTTCTCGCCATCCGCGAGAGAATAGAATATGGAAAAATTTAATTTCATGATAACACAAATCACACAATATGAATCCAAGAAAATGAGGTTTTTCCTAAAGTTTCTGTAGCCCTCCGAGGATAGATACGGACGTCTACATGCCGATCCGTGAAAGCAACTAGGCTATGGCACATTCGCCTGGGACATACTTGTCACGACCCAAATTCGGTCGTGATGGCGCCCAACAATTATGCTAGACCAGCCAGACCAACTATTACTTTTCACAATGACTATCAGTCCCAAATGGACATTCCAAGAAGAATATATGAGTCAAAGAACTCCAATAATAATAATAATGAACAAAATACCGACACTCCCAAAGATCTAGAGTCACAAGTCTAGAGCCTCTAACAAAACCCAACAGGAATAGAGAGTACTGTATAGAAATACTCAAGTCTGAATACAAAATACAAATAACAACTGGAAAGGAGAGGAGAAGCTAGGTTCTGCGAACGTAGGCAGCTACCTCAGCAACTCGATATGACACTGCAAATGCTGGAAATGCCTGTGTACTGCTTCTTAGTACCTGAGTCTGCACGCAAAAGGTGCAGGGAGTAGGGGTAATGTAACGACCCGACCGGTCGTTTTAGAAAATTACGCCCCAATCCCTAATTTAACGGTTCCCCTAAGTTCATTTCTGCTATTGTGGGTTGCCGGGAGAGTCGGTTCTGAAAATTTGAGCATTTTGGGACACTTAGTCCCTAAATAAGAGCTTTGAAGCTAGAAAACGGTCCGTAGCCGGAACAGTGTTAAGACGATCTCGGAACGGAGATCCGATGGTTCCATTAGCTCCGTTAGGTGATTTTGGGGTTGGGAGCGCGTTTGGAATGTATTTTGGAGGTCCGTAGCTCAATTAGGCTTGAAATGCCGAAGGTTGAAATTTTGGCGAATCCGAACGATATGTGAGATTTTGATCCGAGGGTCGGAATGGAATTCCGACAATTTCTGTAGCTTCGTTATGTGATTTTGGATATGTCCGCAAATTTTCAGGTCATTCGGACGTCGTTTGGTCGGGTTTTAGATCGAATGTGCAATTCGGAAAGTTTTAAGAAATTTAGGCTTGAATTCGATGTAAATTATGGGTTTTGATGTTGTTAGACGCGTTTTGAGGATTGGAACAAGTTCGAATAAGGTATTAGGATGTGTTGGTGTGTTTGGATGAGGTCCCGGGGGCCTCGGGGTGGTTTCGGATGGTTAAACGGAAGGAAAACATGGAAAATTGCAGGTTGGGCCTTCTGTTCTGTCGTTTTCGCCCCTGCGGAAATGGGACCGCAGAGGCGAGCCCGCAGGAGCGGAACTTGGGGCGCAGGAGCGCCTGGGTTCGCAGAGGCGGATCCTTTTCCGCTGAGGCGGAGTCGCGGGTGCGGAAGACTCGTCGCAGAAGCGACCTTGGGTCGGGGAGTGAGAACCGCAGGAGCGGAGGGGAAATCCGCTTAAGCGAGTCCGCAGAAGCGGACCACTGATCGCAGAAGCGGGAATGCTCGCAGGAGCGTTTGTCCAATCGCGGAAGCGGACGCGCGGAAGCGGTCCGTTTCTCGTAGAAGCGGATGGGCCAGCCAGGCCTAGGCTTCGCAAAAGCGACAAAATGTCGCGGAAGCGGATCCGCAGAAGCGGAATTTTGTCCGCAGAAGCGGAAATCGCAGAGAGTTAATTATATTCGAAGTTAGAAATTTCAGAAACATTTCCAAACTTTGAGGGCTCGGCTTAAGGGGCGATTTGGGCGATTTTGAAGGGAGATTCAAGGGGTTTCTTCAGGGTAATCAATTATGGACTCCAATTATGATTGTTGTTGATAATATTATGCAAGTTTTTCATGAAAATGGAGGAATTTGGGGTAATTAATGGGGGTTTTCACCCTAGACCAAAACCTTTAGAAAACCTTTGATTTGAATGGGCTAACGGAGTCCGATTTCGATAAATTTTATATGCACGGACTCGTATTGAGATAAGGAACCCGAAGATATAATTGTCGTGATTTTTCGATAAGCGTACCGAAAGTCGGGTTTTGGCAACTTGTGGGTTTTGGTGAATTTTGAGTTAATTTGATTGGGTAATGCCCAATTGGCCTATTTTGATGTGATTCTATTGATTTTATCAGATTCTACACTTGTGGAGGCCGACATTCGTGGCAAGAGGGTTATTACTTAGCGGTTTTGTACCAGAATTGAGGTAAGTGGCTTGTCTAACTTCGTGTGGGGGACTTTCACCCCTAGGATATTATTGTGATACTTTAAATGCCTTGTACGCGAGGTGACGGGCGTGTACATGCTCTGGTTGTTGAACACATACTTTACTCAAAATGTTCAATGAGTGATATTCCTGTTTTTAGTTGTTAAATTCTATATTCCTACCCGGTAGTAGTTAGAAAAGCATGATTAAATAAAATCTAACTGTCTAGTTGCTTAATTGACTTACTTAAGTTTTCTTGGTAATCGCTGGCGCTGTTCATCGGCGAAGTTATCATTAAGCATATTATACTTCTATCTGTGTATTCCTTTACATGCTGTGGTTATGGACTACGGGTTCGATTCCCGAGATCCTGAGATTTATTGACATATGGACTACGGGTTCGATTCCCGAGATCCTGAGATTTATTGACATATGGACTACGGGTTCGATTCCCGGGATCCTGATATTATTGAAATGTGGACTACGGGTTCGATTCCCGAGATCCTGATATTATTGAAATGTGGACTACGGGTTCGATTCCCGAGATCCTGATATTATTGAAATGTGGACTACGGGTTCGATTCCCGAGATCCTGAGATTATTGAAATGAGGACTACGGGTTCGATTCCCGAGATCCTGACTTATGGGTAGGGACTGCGGGTTCGATTCCCGGAGATCCTGAGTTATTGAGATATTATTGAGACATAGGTTGCGGGTTCGATTCCCGGAGACCCAGAGGTACTGAGAATGGGACTGTGGGTTCAATTCCCACAGATCCTGGATTTGTTTATCTGAGTTGGTTATTTGTTATTAGCTTAATTGTAGACAGTTGCAGTAATCATCATAATGTTGTTGTTTCGGAAATTATTATCATTTAAACTGTTTATTTTGTTATCATCATTATATTATTGTTTTCTCAGTAGGGCCCTGATCTACCTCGTCACTACTCCATCGAGGTTAGGCTTGGCACTTATTGAGTACCGCCGTGGTGTACTCATGCTACTCTTCTGCACACTTTTGTTGTGCGGATCCAGGTACATCAGAGCAGGCTCGTACTAGGTGATTCCGCAGCTTTCTGGGAGACTTCGAGGTATGATCTGCTACGTCCGCGGATCCGGAGGCTTCCCTTCTATTCTAGTATTACTAGTTGACATTTTTCTTCATTTCGTTGTTAGATACTCTTTACACATAGAGCCACGGTTGTATTTCCCTTTTAGTCTGTGTTACCGTGGGGTTCCGGATCTTGGTAGTGTTTTATTCATTATGTGACGGATGTATGTGCCAAGCGGCACGGATTACATATCTTTTATGTTATTTTCCGTTGTTTCTTATTTAAGTATTTATAACTTATAGATTCCGCAACGTGTTAGGCTTACCTAGTCGTGGGGACTGGGTGCCATCACGACATGTTCACAATTGGTGGACTAGGGTCGTGACAAGTTAGTATCAAAGCTCTAGGTTCATAGGAGTCACGGGACACAGACCGGTTACTTAGAGTCTCGCTGATCGATACGGAGACGTCTGTATTTATCTACGAGGGGCTATGTAACTATTTAGGAAACTCTTCATTTCTTTTGGATTCCTTGTCGTGCGATATCTTTGGCATCAAAATCTAAACTATTGCTTTCTATTCTCTCACAGATGGTGAGGACACGAGCTACTCGCGATGATCAGGTACCCGCGCCCCCTGTTGCCGCCGTTAGAGGCCGGGGCCGAGGTAGAGGACGAGGACGCGCCCGAGGTGCAGCCACAGCACCCGCGCGCGCTGCCGCTGAGGTGCCACAGGTAGACCAGGTTGGAGCGCAGGCACCTGGCACACCGACTACAGCTGCTACTACTCCAGCACTACAGGAGACCCTGGCCCAGTTCATGAGTATGTATACCACTTTAGCCCAGGCAGGACTGCTTCCTCTCGTTGCAGCTACATCTCAGGCCGGGGGAGGGGCCCAGACTCCCGCAGCCGTTACACCGGAGCAGCGTGTGCCAGTGGGACAGGTTCCAGATGTTTTGGTTATGCCTCCTGCCGCCCCAACACAGCCCGGAGGTGGACCAGCTGCCTCTGAGGACGAGCAACGTAGATTGGAGAGATTCAAGAAATATGACCCTCCAGTGTTTAGTGGTTTGGCTTCAGATGATGCATTGGGTTTTCTAGAGGAGTGTCATCGTATTCTTCGTACTATGGGGATTGTGGAGACCAGCGGGGTTTCCTTCACTGCTTTTCAGTTTCGTGGGGCCGCTTATGATTGGTGGCGCACGTATGAGTTGGATAGTCCAGAGGAGTCTGCTTCATTGACTTGGACGCAGTTTTCAGATCTGTTTTTGAGGGATTTTGTTCCACAGAGCCTTAGGGATTCTTGGCGCTCGGAGTTTGAGCGGTTGCGACAGGGCTCCATGTCAGTAACGGAGTATGCTATCAGTTTCACCCGCCTAGCCAGGCATGCACCGGCTTTGGTAGCCACGGTTCGGGAGCGAGTGCGGAGATTTATTGAGGGCCTTGTTCCGCCTATCCGATCCGGCATGGCCAGAGAGCTTGAGACAGATATATCTTATCAGCAGGCAGTTAGCATTGCCAAGAGGATCGAGAGTATGCTCCCTAGAGAGCGGAGGGAGAGAGAGGCCAAGAGGTCTCGTGAGTCGGGCCATTTCTCTGGTGCCCGCACTTCATCAGCCGGTCGTTTTGGCAGGGGTTATTCCGGTCGACCAGTTCACTCGGCATTGCCCGCAGCCGGTAGTACTCCAGGTCTTCCAGCACCTCAGGGAGCCTTATTATGCTCCCCCAGTTTCCAGTGCACCTCCTGCGCGGGGTCCTTCCAGGGGTCAGACTAGTGGGGGTGAGGCCGGTCAGTCACAGCCGCCGCGTCCTCCCAGAGCTTGTTTTGAGTGCGGGGATACTCGCCACCTGGTTAGGGAGTGCCCCGGGCGCAGGAGAGGAGCCCCTCATCAGTCATCACAGCATCCGCGTGGTTCTCAGGGCCAGCAGGCTATCATTCCAGCCCCAGCTGCCACTCCACCTGCCCAGTCATCCAGGGGCGGGGGTCAGGGTTCCAGAGGCCGCCCTCGAGAGGGGGGACAGGCCAGATTCTATGCTATTCCTGATCGCGCTGCGGCTGTTGCATCTGACTCTGTTATCACAGGTATTATTATGGTTAGTCACGGGGAGGCATCGGTTCTATTCGACCCTGGTTCCACTTTTTCATATGTGTCTTCTTACTTTGTGTCACGCCCCAAATCGAGGGACATGACCGGTGCCTGACTAGGTAGCCCCAGTCAAGCGGACCTGGGTGCCTTTCATTCCCACGTGTTACCCCTGTGTTGATTAATTCTCATTAACCAAATACCTTACCAATTATAACTGATTTCACAATATACAAACATAAGCATGCGAGTGATTCATTAACAAGTTTACAGTTTTTACAACGCCCAACATAATATATACATGAGCCTCGAATCCCACAGTTTACATGTCTACGGAACCTCTAGGATACAAAGGACGATACAATACTTGCCGGTAACAAGGCTCCGGCTATACCTTACACAAAATCAAAATAAAGCCTAAACAAGAGTGGCATGAGCCACGTAGGGCCCCGAAAGGAAAGGGGCTCACCAAAACGGGCGGTGGAAGATGAAGGATGCTACTGCCGATGAGCTGAAGTACCTGCTACTGATTCACCTACAATCATAATACAAATGTAGCGTCCCCGGCAAAAGGGACGTCAGTACACTTGAATTGTACTGGTATGTATGGACAAACTTTGTCCCAAGTAAACTCAAGCCATTAAATTATATCAAAACTAATCAAGCCAGCTAACCATGTTTTCCACCTTTTACTCATTTCAGATAAGCCTCAACACAAACACGTTCAAGGTAAACAAATAGAACAACAACCAATCAACCACACAAATTGCAAGTAGTCAAACATAGGGGCAATCAGGTGCCCCCCAGGTTGCAAACTCTCCTGTTGTCTCCTTTCACAATTTCACATCATTGATTTTTGTATCAATTTTCAATAGCGATTTCGATCGCTTTCCATCCTTATTGCCCCTGACCACCCTTATTACCTCGGCCACCCTTATCACTCCAACCCACACCTTATTTCCTCACGTTGCGGCGCGCAACACGACCCTGCCTTACAGTTTAAAACACAACAATTTCAAACAGCAGATAAGGTACTACACACAATTTCAATAAGTTCAAATAAGCAACTTGCACATTGTTCCATGTTCTCAATTACTTATCAAGCCAATATCACAACCAAGTTACAATATTTCCATAATCAAAAATATTCACACAAGTATGTTCAACAATTTTCCACAATAAACCAATTCTCAAGTGTTTCGTTTCTTTTCCACAAGGTGCCATAAAGGCCATCATAACCATTATTCACAATTCTTCACCAATTCCAATTCCCTTGTTATCTTTCAATTCATATTTCATACCACACCACATGTAGTTTAACATCAATTAGATACCCAACAACAAAATCAACAAATTACACACAATCTCTCAAATTAACACATGCCAAACGAATTGCATACATAAGGGCGATTTCACAAGAATCAAAGTTAGCCATACATACCTCGATTGAGCTTTCCTTAAGTTACTACAACACTCCAAAAACTCTAGAAATTCCAATCTACTATGAAACATAACAAAATTAAACACATATTAGAAAGATATTCATGAAACTAGCTCATTTGAACAATTTATCAAACACTAGTTGAGCATCTTGATTTCGAATCCCCTTTTTAAGACTCCCTTCATTCCCTAACCCAATCTTTAGTTATTTAAGTTAAACAATCTTCCCATAAACCTAAGTTGTACATGCATGTATACACAATACTAATAAACCCAAGAATCATACCTCAATAACTCATCTTATACACCAAACTCGAAATAAAACCCTAGGGTATAGAATCTTACCTCTTAGATGAAGAACTTGCTATTGGGTTCTTGATTCTTGAAGATTGATGCAAGATTTGGATGATTTGGATGTTGGGTTCCTCCTTCTCTCTCTAAAATACTCTCACATCTCTCTAAAATCAGTAAGAAATGACCCCAAAATGAACCCCAAAGCCTATGTATTGAAATGGGGTCGGGTTATAAATATTAGAAGAATAACCCTGCGATGTCAATTCTGCTATCGCAGAATGCACCGCAGAATGGACATGCGGGCCGCAAAATGCACCGCAAAATCGGCAGCCAAAAATGAGCTACACTGGTTCAAGATGCGGTCAAGATGCGGACCGCGGAACGAACATGCGGACCGCAGAACGAACATGCGGACCGCAGATTTGACTTGACACACGATCGCATTTTCCAGCCTTTGGTAATTTGATCATAACTTTGTGTAGGAATGTCCAAATGACGAACGGTTTGAAGCGTTGGAAACTAGACTCAAAGAGCTTTCATTTGATATGCTATTCACTACATAAAACCTTATAAAGTATTATATATGATCGTTTAAAGTGGAGCCTTGTGTGAATCCATTTGGAAATTTGGCCTATTTCGAAAAGTTTCCTATTTGGCTTACACTTGGGCTTTCATTTGGACCTCATATCACTTACCATAAGACTCATACTCATATTTAGCAAGTCTAATTGATGTCCATAATGTTCATAGCACATAAAATATAATAATTAGCCTACGTGGCACCACAGAATCCTATATTACTTAGCGAAATTTTCTGGGGCCTTACACTTTGCTTCTCACCTTAGGATCATTCGTCCTCGAATGAGGAGTATAGTCTTCCACAAACACTTTAACAACACATATCTCTTTCCTAACCTACCTCCAGTCTCAAAATTTTCACTAACTCCTAAATTTTTCAGAAATTTCGGCAGAGTTTCCTTTGTAACTAGGCCTATCCACCTGCCAGAGAATCACCTAAATCTTCTTAACCACACATCCACAACTGTACATAGCACCACAATGTATATATCCACAATCCTAGTCCCAGTATTATAAGAACTACATTAACATATGGATACCAGAACATGGACTACACAGTTTTACATCAAAATACCTATATGGTACATTCCAAGTCAAAACTAACTGGTATTCAATCAAACGAAAGTACTTTCCTTCCACGACACATTTATCGTTCTACGCGACATTATCGACTTACAAGCATTATCACAACACCTTCTCAAAAATAATATCAACTCCCAAACATACATAATAAGGATGACGGATAACATCTTGCATGAGATAACTATCCATTGACTTTACCTTTTTATAACTTCCACTGTACAATTTTCACTCCACTGGATATTGCAATTCATGATAACAAAAATAACCCACAATTCCATAACTTGGCATCATACCATCAAGGATGTCAGTTGGTAAACAAACAATCATGTATTCATAATAGTCCTTACCAGCCATTAATGTAATCGCAAAGGTGTTCATCAACAAGAATATAATTTCATTTCAATCAACAGTCCATATGAAGTCAAGCCATCATGATTCTTGCTATTAGTGCATAATATAGGATATTACCATGATTATATGGTTCAATCAAGTCAATTCATACCCACATTTTCATCACTATCTTCTTAGACATAAGCATATGGAAACACAAAGTACATGAGGAACAGTTATGGGGAATATCATACACCTATTGCAACCTAATGTGTAATACAGTCATGTTACTTTTATTATCAACTCACATAACATTTTTAGGGGTACACTCACACTAACCCTTGATGACCCTTAATAATTACCCTAAGATGTGCTTTCATAAACTGACCATAAAATTACCTACCCAACATATATGTGACCACACTATGAAGCTTCATCTTTGACTCGTCTAAACTTACAATGCTCAATGGATCGGGATCTAATCAATGAGGGACAACAAAGTTCAAGATGAGACTGGAGTTCTTCAAGAATCCATTAATGCACTGGGTAGAGTACTTTATGAGGTTGTATACTAAGAGACAGAAAATGTTACTACTAACAATACTAACATGGTTAATCATTATGACTACCTCAATTAATACACAAATGACGAATAAGAGTAAGTAGTACATGGGAAATAGGAACCATAAAAGAGGAATACTCAAGTACGTGAAGCACTCATTTTCTAAAGTGTAGGGAAAATCCGTCGACCCCGAATAGGAATACTCTAGCACTTTGAATGTGATATGGGATTAAAAATACACGAAGTTAAATTACACTCTTAACATTACTTGACGAACAGAATATATGCCACAAGCCTATAAGGATGAAAATAATTGAACGCTTATGAGATTACCATATTCTAGACAACTTAACACTTTTTGGTAATTGATCATATATAAGGGAACTAAAAATTACGACCATTTTTTTTTCATTCAAATCAACATGTTCATGATATGTACAAAAATCCTAAGTCATCTAATCTCGACCTTTCATGAGTGAAACTCAATAGCTAGGAAATCTTGATATTGGGGCAAAATCATGAATTGGTTAGATGGTTCTAATAGTTAACACGACGCTCCAGGGAGAAGGAAAATAACACTCATATCTAGCCAAGAAGGTGAGATACCAAGGGTAGTAAAACTCTCCACACGTGACAATGACATAGTCCATAATTCTAGAAGTTGAGGGTGTGAAGAAAACCAAACACAATGAGACAGTGCACAATAATCGCTGAAGGTTTGCAAATGTTCATGATGAGATCTCCATAGGTTTTGACTTGAAAAAAGGAAGTGTCATAGTGATACATAGAAGGGAATGTTCTCTTATCGTTGTCGTACAAGTGTAGGGAACTAGCACAATGAATTCACTAAATAAGGAATACGATTAAAACATTGTGGAGACATAAAGAGAGAATAATCATTCGTTATGAGTTGGACATGCCTATGTTATACTATCTTCCAAACTGCAATACAATTCTACATCACGGGCAACCACAACACTAGAAACCAAGTGAGCTACTTGCTACGGGATATCTCAAGTGGAAACCAAAATTATGGCGACACAAGATCTTCCTATGATGGGGTGCGAAGATCTCAATTTTCAAAAAAAATTTATGCACACAGTGACCATTTCAATTGACATGTACTTGTAGGATAAGTGTAGATGCATGCTTTTACGTTTCTTGATAGTAAGAAGGTTGTCATGATGTTACTTGCAAGAGAGTAGATTGGCAGCTCAAGCCATATAAGCCATATACACAACTGAGAAAAAGAATGACTCGGGAAGGATCACAAATCTTGAATACTTTGCATGGAACTTGGCACCACATGTACAAACTTTACAATGGTGCATGTATAGGCACAAGTGAGCAGATGTTGTCAATTTAAATGAGACGTTTATGTAAGAAATTCATCGGGAATAGTCCTTTGTTGAGAATTTAGGAAAAACAAGTAGGAAATATCAATAGTGTTATAACTCAATTCAGGAACATAATTATAGAGGTCAATTCCATAGGAGGTTGTACATACAAGAACTGTGATCGGGAGAATTTGTAAATAATACGTCTCATTAAAAGAGCACGTGCATGATCTATTTTGTAATTTGGATTCTTTTTAAGAATATATCTATGCAAGGGCAAGGAAATCATAAGGGTTTAACAAAAAGTTTAAACAATCACCACATTACCAAATAAAATGGATCACATAGTTTTCACATAAGTTCCATACCTATAAGATGCATATCATAGCCCTTCCGTAGGGTTCACATATCAGATTATACACCTATGTGCTTCATACAATAATAAGGAAATCACAATTACGAATTAAACACTTTAAATGATCACCACATTATCAAATAAAAGAATCATACCATTTTCACGTATATTTGTCCATCGACTCTTAGGGCCATAATTATCACATCAGACTTGGCACTAGGCCACATTTCATAACACAATCTCTTGTTCCTCGCATTTCACATCATTTTCTCATATTTCACATCAACATCATAATCTGTTTCATATTCCCTCATGTCACAAGTATCACCAGGTACAATTTCATTTCGAGTTCTCGACACATTGTCTACATTTTGTTTCTCAAAAGCATTTGACTTATTTCAACATGTCTATGCACAGAGGACTTCACATAGTTTTATTTAATATATGCTGCTTCAATTTCAATTTAAGGCCTTCACATTTCAATGCATGATTCATACCCCTTGCACCCATTTTATGTTGTCAATAATAGCACATTGATCATATTGGAATGCATCTTTCACAAACATCGGGTCACAACACCAATTCATGTAAAGTATCAATCACAACAAGAATCCAAAGTTCAATCTTACCACATTTACACATTCACTTTCTTTGCTTCCAAATATCTTTGTATATTACCATCAACTAGTCACAATCAATCAAGTCCTTTTGGTACACATAAGAACAATTTGGAAGAATCAACCATAACAAGTTTTCTCACAAAATTTGGCATCAAAATATCTATTTAAACTTGACTTGAAGTCTAGTCATTTTAGCACATAGTTCACATTCTATACATATCCTCATCTACTAAGAATAATATATTAAACAAATGAAGAAGTGCCTCCTGCATATATTTTCACAGCAATAATTCGCTTAACATAACAAAATGAATACTGCATCAATTATATTTTGAACCTACAACATTTACGCGGACACCATGGAAGCTTAATTTCTAAGAGACGGGGTTTTAGCCGTACATACCGATGATATACTACATGATCTGGTGGTGCAGTGACATTATTAGGAACAAGGGTACTCTTCTTAACAACAAGTTCTACCAATCACTCCATGGCTCAACACATTCTTCTAACAAGTCCTTGGATGATCCACTTGGGCTTAATGGTGAGATAAATCTCACCTTACATGCTTCAAATTCACAGATTATGGTATCAAAATTACCAATATTGAGGTTAATACTTAGAGAGGAAATTAGCTCCATATCTTGAGCCATATCGCACGATATGGAATATCAAAGAAATGGGTAAATTCCTAAATGCCCGTGCAGCCCCCAACTTATATGATGTGGTCGACAACACACCGATAAGAAGTGCACTACTAGACACGGCTCCGAGACATCCTAGGACACTTTAAAACCTTAGGCTCTGATACCAAGTTTGTCACGCCCCAAATCGAGGGACATGACCGGCGCCTGACTAGGTAGCCCCAGTCAAGCGGACCTGGGTGCCTTTCATTCCCACGTGTTACCCCCGTGTTGATTAATTCTCATTAACCAAATACCTTACCAATTATAACTGATTTCACAATATACAAACATAACCATGCGAGTGATTCATTAACAAGTTTACAGGTTTTTACAACGCCCAACATAATATATACATGAGCCTCGAATCCCACAGTTTACATGTCTACGGAACCTCTAGGATACAAAGGACGATACAATACTTGCCGGTAACAAGGCTCCGGCTATACCTTACACAAAATCAAAATAAAGCCTAAACAAGAGTGGCATGAGCCACGTAGGGCCCCGAAAGGGAAAGGGGCTCACCAAAACGGGCAGTGGAAGATGAAGGATGCTACTGCCGATGAGCTGAAGTACCTGCTACCGATTCACCTACAATCATAATACGAATGTAGCGTCCCCGGCAAAAGGGACGTCAGTACACTTGAATTGTACTGGTATGTATGGACAAACATTGTCCCAAGTAAACTCAAGCCATTAAATTACATCAAAACTAATCAAGCCAGCCAACCATGTTTTCCACCTTTTACTCATTTCAGATAAGCCTCAACACAAACACGTTCAAGGTAAACAAATAGAACAACAACCAATCAACCACACAAATTGCAAGTAGTCAAACATAGGGGCAACCAGTGCCCCCCAGGTTGCAAACTCTCCTGCTGTCTCCTTTCACAATTTCACATCATTGATTTTTGTATCAATTTTCAATAGCGATTTCGATCGCTTTCCATCCTTATTGCCCCCGACCACCCTTATTACCTCGGCCACCCTTATCACCCCAACCCACACCTTATTTCCTCACGTTGCGGCGCGCAACACGACCCCGCCTTACAGTTTAAAACACAACAATTTCAAACAGCAGATAAGGTACTACACACAATTTCAACAAGTTCAAATAAGCAACTTGCACATTGTTCCATGTTCTCAATTACTTATCAAGCCAATATCACAACCAAGTTACAATATTTCCATAATCAAAAATATTCACACAAGTATGTTCAACAATTTTCCACAATAAACCAATTCTCAAGTGTTCCGTTTCTTTTCCACAAGGTGCCATAAAGGCCATCATAACCATTATTCACAATTCTTCACCAATTCCAATTCCCTTGTTATCTTTCAATTCATATTTCATACCAGACCACATGTAGTTTAACATCAATTAGATACCCAACAACAAAATCAACAAATTACACACAATCTCTCAAATTAACACATGCCAAACGAATTGCACACATAAGGGCGATTTCACAAGAATCAAAGTTAGCCATACATACCTCGATTGAGCTTTCCTTAAGTTACTAAAACACTCCAAAAACTCTAGGAATTCCAATCTACTATGAAACATAACAAAATTAAACACATATTAGAAAGATATTCATGAAACTAGCTCATTTGAACAATTTATCAAACACTAGTTGAGCATCTTGATTTCGAATCCCCTTTTTAAGACTCCCTTCATTCCCTAACCCAATCTTTAGTTATTTAAGTTAAACAATCTTCCCATAAACCTAAGTAGTACATGCATGTATACACAATACTAATAAACCCAAGAATCATACCTCAATAACTCATCTTATACACCAAACTCGAAATAAAACCCTAGGGTATAGAATCTTACCTCTTAGATGAAGCACTTGCTATTGGGTTCTTGATTCTTGAAGATTGATGCAAGATTTGGATGATTTGGATGTTGGGTTCCTCCTTCTCTCTCTAAAATACTCTCACATCTCTCTAAAATCAGTAAGAAATGACCCCAAAATGAACCCCAAAGCCTATATATTGAAATGGGGTCGGGTTATAAAAATTAGAAGAATAACCTTGCGATGTCAATTCTGCTATCGCAGAATGCACCGCAGAATGGACATGCGGGCCGCAAAATGCACCGCAAAATCGGTAGCCAAAAATGAGCTACACTGGTTCAAGATGCGGTCAAGATGCGGACCGCAGAACGAACATGCGGACCGCACATTTGACTTGACACACGATCGCATTTTCCAGCCTTTGGTAATTTGATCATAACTTTGTGTAGGAATGTCCAAATGACGAACGGTTTGAAGCGTTGGAAACTAGACTCAAAGGGCTTTCATTTGTATACTATTCACCACATAAAACCTTATAAAGAATTATATATGATCGTTTAAAGTGGAGCCTTGTGTGAATCCATTTGGAAATTTGGCCTATTTCGAAAAGTTTCCTATTTGGCTTACACTTGGGCTTTCATTTGGACCTCATATCACTTACCATAAGACTCATACTCATATTTAGCAAGTCTAATTGATGTCCATAATGTTCATAGCACATAAAATATAATAATTAGCCTACGTGGCACCACAGAATCCTATATTACTTAGCGAAATTTTCCGGGGCCTTACACTTGCATTTCCGCCGAGTTTATTAGTCGTGCATACTGTATTTTATGTGTCCATGCTTTGGAAGTATCACAGCGATCCATCCCATATGTTGGACTTCAGCACTGTCCAGTTGGACACCAGAGCGGATCTATTGCTGCTTGGGATGGTCGATTTTGATATTATTCTGGGCATGGACTGGTTGTCGCCCCATTATGCTATTCTTGATTGTCACGCCAAGACCGTGACGCTGGCTATGCCAGGCATTCCACGTATTGAGTGGAGTGGTACTCTAGATCACACCCCTAGCCGTGTTATTTCTTTTCTCAGAGCTCAGCGTATGGTTGAGAAGGGGTGTGCTGCTTATCTAGCCTATGTGCGGGACGTCGGTATTGACGCTCCCTTTATTGATTCTGTTCATGTGGTACGTGACTTTGCTGATGTATTTCCAGCTGATCTTCCGGGCATGCCGCCCGACAGAGATATTGACTTTGCTATTGACTTGTTGCCGGGTACTCAGCCCATTTCTATTCCACCGTACTGTATGGCTCCTCCTGAGTTAAAGGAGTTGAAGGATCGATTACAGGAGTTATTGGGCAAGGGTTTTATTCGACCCAGTATTTCGCCTTGGGGTGCTCCTGTATTGTTTGTGAAGAAAAAGGACGGTTCTATGCGTATGTGCATTGACTATCGTCAGCTGAACAAGGTTACAGTGAAGAACCGGTATCCTTTGCCCCGTATTGATGATTTATTTGACCAGCTACAGGGCGCAGCATGTGTTTTCTAAGATTGATTTGCGCTCTGGGTATCACCAGCTGAAGATTCGGGAGCCAGATATCCCGAAGACCGCCTTCAGGACCCGGTATGGTCACTATGAGTTCCTCGTGATGTCTTTTGGGTTGACTAATGCCCCAGCAGCCTTTATGCACTTGATGCACAGTGTGTTCAGGCCTTATCTGGACACATTCGTGATTGTCTTCATTGATGATATTCTAGTATATTCTCGGAGTCGGGAAGAGCACGAGCGGCATTTGAGGACAATGCTTCAGATTATGAGGGAGAAGCAACTATATGCTAAGTTCTCTAAATGTGAATTCCGGTTGAGTTCAGTGGCATTTTTGGGATACGTGGTGTCGAGTGATGGTATTCGAGTAGATCCGAGGAAGGTGGAGGCCGTGTAGAGTTGGCCCAGACCCTCCTCCGCTACTGAGATTCGCAGTTTCCTTGGTTTGGCGGGCTATTACCGTCGTTTCGTAGAGGGTTCTCTTCGATTGCAGCACCTATGACTAGATTGACCCAAAAGGGTGCCCCTTTTCGGTGGACAGACGAGTGTGAGGCGAGCTTTCAGAAGCTCAAGACAGCTTTGACTTCGGCCCCTATATTGATGTTGCCTACAGGTACGGGGTCCTATACCGTATATTGTGATGCCTCACGAGTTGGACTCGGTGCGGTATTGATGCGGGACGGTAGGGTGATTGCCTACGCGTCGAGACAGCTGAAGGTGCATGAGAAGAATTACCCTGTTCATGATTTGGAGCTAGCTGCCATTGTTCACGCCTTGAAAATTTGGCGTCATTATTTATATGGGGTTCCTTGTGAGATCTACACCGATCACCGGAGCTTGCAGCACTTGCTTAAGCTGAAGGACCTGAATATGCGTCAGAGGAGATGGTTGGAACTACTGAAGGACTATGATATTACTATTCTCTATCATCCGGGCAAGGCTAATGTGGTTGCTGATGCCTTGAGTCGTCGGGCGGAGAGTTTGGGGAGTTTAGCATATCTACCAGTTTTAGAGAGGCCTATGGCGATGGATGTTCAGGCTTTAGCCAGACAGTTTGTTAGACTGGATCTTTCGGATCCCAACCGGGTTCTAGCTTGTGTGGTTTCTCGGTCTTCTCTATTTGACCGCATCAGGGAGCGTCAGTTCGACGACCCTCATTTGCTTGTCCTTCAGGATAGAGTTCGGCGTGGTGATGCTCGAGATGTTGCCATCGGGGATGATGGAGTCATGAGGATGCAGGGGCGTATCTGTGTGCCCAATGTAGATGATCTTCGAGAGCCGATTCTAGCAGAGGCCCATAGTTCGCGGTATTCCATCCATCCGGGTGCCGCGAAGATGTATCAGGACTTGAAACAGCATTACTGGTGGAGGCGGATGAAGAGGGATATAGTTGATTATGTTTCTAGATGCCTCAACCGCCAGCAGGTGAAGTATGAGCATCAGCGTCCGGGTGGATTGATGCAGCAGATTGAGATTTCCGAGTGGAAATGGGAGCGCATTACCATGGACTTTGTATCTGGACTTCCACGGACGGTTAGGAAGTTTGATTCCATTTGGGTTATTGTGGATCGGCTGACCAAGTCCGCTCATTTTATACCGGTGAGCACTACATATTCATCGGAGCGACCGGCGGAGATCTATATCAGGGAGGTAGTTCGGCTGCATGGTATTCCAGTTTCCATCATTTCAGATAGAGGCACTCAGTTCACTTTACGGTTCTGGAGAGCTGTACAGCAGGAGTTAGGTACTCGGGTGGAGCTGAGCACAGCATTTCACCCCCAGACTGATGGGCAGTCCGAGCACACTATTCAGATTTTGGAGGATATGCTCCGTGCGTGTGTGATTGAGTTTGGAGGTTCATGGGATCACTTCTTGCCACTGGCGGAGTTTGCTTATAACAACAGCTACCAGTCTAGTATTCAGATGGCACCGTACGAGGCCCTATATGGTAGGAGGTGCGGGTCTCCCGTGGGTTGGTTTGAGCCGGGCGAGGCCAGGTTGCTAGGTACTGATATGGTTCAGGAGGCTATGGACAAGGTCAAGGTGATTCAGGACAGACTTCGTGCAGCCCAGTCCTAGACAGAAGAGTTATGCGGACAAGAAGGTTCGCGATGTGGCTTTTATGGTTGGTGAGCGGGTTCTTCTTCGAGTCTCGCCCATGAAGGGCATTATGAGGTTTGGAAAGAAAGGAAAGCTGAGTCCTAGATTTATTGGCCCTTTTGAGATTTTGAGGCGTGTTGGGGAGGTCGCTTATGAGTTGGCCTTACCTCCCAACCTAGCCGGAGTTCACCCCGTATTTCATGTCTCCATGCTCCGAGATACCATGGTGACCCGTCGCATGTGTTGGATTTCACATCTGTTCAGCCAGACAAGGATCTGTCTTATGTTGAGGAGCCAGTAGCCATTCTAGACAGGCAAGTCAGAAAGCTAAGGTCAAAGAACATCGCTTCGGTAAAGGTTCAGTGGCGGGGCCAGCCGGTCGAGGAGGCGACTTGGGAGACCGAGCAGGATATGCGCAGCCAGTACCCTCATCTTTTCACTACTCCGGGTATGTTTTCTATGCTCGTTCGAGGACGAACGAATCTTTAAGTGTGGGAAGATGTAACGACCCGACCGGTCGTTTTAGAAAATTACGCCCCAATCCCTAATTTAACTGTTCCCCTAAGTTCATTTCTGCTATTGTGGTTTGGCGGGAGAGTCGGTTCTGAAAATTTGAGCATTTTGGGACACTTAGTCCCTAAATAAGAGCTTTGAAGCTAGAAAATGGCTCGTAGCCGGAACAGTGTTAAGACGATCTCGGAACGGAGATCCGATGGTTCCATTAGCTCCGTTAGGTGATTTCGGGGTTGGGAGCGCGTTTGAAATGTATTTTGGAGGTCCGTAGCTCAATTAGGCTTGAAATGCCGAAGGTTGAAATTTTGGCGAATCCGAACGATATGTGAGATTTTGATCCGGGAGTCGGAATGGAATTCCGACAATTTCTGTAGCTTCGTTATGTGATTTTGGATATGTCCACAAATTTTCAGGTCATTCGGACGTCGTTTGGTCGGGTTTTAGATCGAATGTGCAATTCGGAAAGTTTTAAGAAATTTAGGCTTGAATTCGATGTAAATTATGGGTTTTGATGTTGTTAGACGCGTTTTGAGGATTGGAACAAGTTCGAATAAGGTATTAGGATGTGTTGGTGTGTTTGGATGAGGTCCCGGGGGCCTCGGGGTGGTTTCGGATGGTTAAACGGAAGGAAAACATGGAAAATTGCAGGTTGGGCCTTCTGTTCTGTCATTTTCGCCCCTGCGGAAATGGGACCGCAGAGGCGAGCCCGCAGGAGCGGAACTTGGGGCGCAGGAGCGCCTGGGTTCGCAGAGGCGGATCCCTTTCCGCTGAGGCGGAGTCGCGGGTGCGGAAGACTCGTCGCAGAAGCGACCTTGGGTCGGGGAGTGAGGACCGCAGGAGCGGAGGGGAAATCCGCTTAAGCGAGTCCGCAGAAGCGGACCACTGATCGCAGAAGCGGGAATGCTCGCAGGAGCGGTTGTCCAATCGCGGAAGCGGACGCGCGGAAGCGGTCCGTTTCTCGCAGAAGCGGATTGGGCCAGCCAGGCCTAGGCTTCGCAAAAGCGACAAAATGTCGCGGAAGCGGGAAGCGGATCCGCAGAAGCGGAATTTCGTCCGCAGAAGCGGAAATCGCAGGGAGTTAATTATGTCGGAAGTTAGAAATTTCAGAAACATTTCCAAACTTTGAGGGCTCGGCTTAAGGGGCGATTTGGGCGATTTTGAAGGGAGATTCAAGGGGTTTCTTCAGGTAATCAATTATGGACTCCAATTATGATTGTTGTTGATAATATTATGCAAGTTTTTCATGAAAATGGAGGAATTTGGGGTAATTAATGGGGGTTTTCACCCTAGACCAAAACCTTTAGAAAACCTTTGATTTGAATAGGCTAACGGAGTCCGATTTTGATAAATTTTATATGCACGGACTCGTATTGAGATAAGGAACCCGAATATATAATTGTCGTGATTTTTCGATAAGCGTACCGAAAGTCGGGTTTTGGCAACTTGTGGGTTTTGGTGAATTTTGAGTTAATTTGATTGGGTAATGCCCAATTGGCCTATTTTGATGTGATTCTATTGATTTTATCAGATTCTACACTTGTGGAGGCCGACATTCGTGGCAAGAGGGTTATTACTTAGCGGTTTTGTACCGGAATTGAGGTAAGTGGCTTGTCTAACTTCGTGTGGGGGACTTTCACCCCTAGGATATTATTGTGATACTTTAAATGCCTTGTACGCGAGGTGACGGGCGTGTACATGCGCTGGTTGTTGAATACATACTTTACTCAAAATGTTCAATGAGTGATATTCCTGTTTTTAGTTGTTAAATTCGATATTCCTACCCGGTAGTAGTTAGAAAAGCATGATTAAATAGAATCTAACTGTCTAGTTGCTTAATTGACTTACTTAAGTTTTCTTGGTAATCGCTGGCGCTGTTCATCGGCGAGGTTATCATTAAGCATATTATACTTCTCTCTGTGTATTCCTTTACTTGCTGTGGTTATGGACTACGGGTTCGATTCCCGAGATCCTAAGATTTATTGACATATGGACTACGGGTTCGATTCCCGAGATCCTGAGATTTATTGACATATGGACTACGGGTTCGATTCCCGGGATCCTGAGATTATTGAAATGTGGACTACGGGTTCGATTCCCGAGATCCTGATATTATTGAAATGTGGACTACGGGTTCGATTCCCGAGATCCCGAGATTATTGAAATGTGGACTACGGGTTCAATTCCCGAAATCCTGACTTATTGGTAGGGACTGCGGGTTCGATTACCGAGATCCTGAGTTATTGGTAGGGACTGCGGGTTCGATTCCCGGAGATCCTGAGTTATTGAGATATTATTGAGACATGGGCTGCGGGTTCGATTCCCGGAGACCCGGAGGTACTGAGAATGGGACTGTGGGTTCAATTCCCACAGGTCCTGGATTTGTTTATCTGAGTTGGTTATTTGTTGTTAGCTTAATTGTAGACAGTTGCAGTAATCATCATAATGTTGTTGTTTCGGAAATTATTATCATTTAAACTGTTTATTTTGTTATCATCATTATATTATTGTTTTCTCAGTAGGGCCCTGACCTACCTCGTCACTACTCCATCGAGGTTAGGCTTGGCACTTACCGAGTACCGCCGTGGTGTACTCATGCTACTCTTCTGCACACTTTTGTTGTGCAGATCCAGGTACATCAGAGCAGGCTCGTACTAGGTGATTCTGCAGCTTTCTGGGAGACTTCGAGGTATGATCCGCTACGTCCGCGGATCCGGAGGCTTCCCTTCTATTCTAGTATTACTAGTTGACATTTTTCTTCATTTCGTTGTTAGATACTCTTTACACATAGAGCCACAGTTGTATTTCCCTTTTAGTCCGTGTTACCGTGGGGTTCCGGATCTTGGTAGTGTTTTATTCATTGTGTGACGGATGTATGTGCCAAGCGGCACGGATTACATATCTTTTATGTTATTTTTCGCTGTTTCTTATTTAAGTATTTATAACTTATAGATTCCGCAACGTGTTAGGCTTACCTAGTCGTGGGGACTGGGTGCCATCACGACATGTTCACAATTGGTGGACTAGGGTCGTGACAGGTGAGTACTAAGTACTCAGTGAGTAATAAATATATAAAAGCAGCTGAAAGTAGGAAATCCACAAAATACCACAATATGAAGCTACATACAGTCCGAATCTCCTACGAACTAGCATCAACAGTACAATACAGCTACCACAGAGTAATTCACCAAATAAAGATGCAATGCAATGCACATAACCGCTACGGCCTGTAGCCCGATCCATTTAACATCGACGGCGCTCATTGGGGGTGTGTACAAACTCCGGAGGGGCTCCTACAGCCCAAGCACAAAACTGCTGCGGCGTGCAGCCCGATCCTCATATTAACCACTGCGGCGTACAGCCCGATCCATCCTCAGTCCACATAAATCAGATAAGTCACAAAAACAGTTCATTTTCCTTAATTCCAGTTTTCAGTTCATAATTTATGAAAATACTTTAACTTTATTAAATTTGCAAAAGCCGGTGACTTAACATATCAATAAGGTGATTTCAATTTCCAGGACTGAGATCAGTGATTTAAGCAAATATAGCTATCACATAAATATTGTCCTCTAAGGACGCTACAGGTCGGCACAAGGCCCCAAACAAGGCTCACCGCCCACAAACATATCAAATACAATGTATTTCCAACACCAATAGCATATTATTTACATCCAGGATGGACCAAGTCTCAATCCCTAGTCACAATCAATCTCGTACCTGCCACGGTGTGCGAGACACGCCCTATAAGCGTCACAATGTGCTAAGCCGGGGTTTCGAACCCTCAGGCTACCATATACACAAACTACTCATCTCTAGCCGGCCGTAGACTCGTCCGCGATGCCTTTTCCTTTGAATTTAGCTCCCTCGAGCGTAGAATCTAGTCAAACCACAATACTTATATCAAATACGGGTCAAAGAATCATAATCCATTTCAATTTACAAGAAATTCGCATAAATACACTAAGTTGGTAAAACCTGACCCCGGGCCCACTGCTCGGAAAATTCCGAAATTAGCACCAATGCGATCCTCGTCTCGCCACGAATCCGTGCATATAAAATTTATCGAAATCGGAGTTCAAATGGCCTTCCAAAAGTCAAAATCCCATTTTCAATATATAGGCCACATTTCTTCAAAATTCTACCCAAATTAATGAAGATTGATGTTAATCCTACCATAAAATTATGTTTTTGAGTCAAGAATATTACCTCCGATGAATACCCGATGACTTCTCAGTGTTTTCCTCGAGTTTTCTTCTCTCCAGGGCTCAAAATTGTGTTTTGGGGGTGTAAACCCGCGAGCCCTCTGTTCTGTGATTTAATTCACTGCCAGAACATTTATACCTACGCATTCGCGATGCTCCTTGCGCAAATGCGATGCCCAGTTCTGTTGCTTCATGCGAACGTGACGTCACTTCATACGTCCGCGATGTTCATTTCCCCAGCCGCCTGTTTTCACTCCAACGCGAACGCGTACACCGCCACGTGAACGCGAAGCTCCCCCTTTTCCTTCTACGCGTTCGCGACTCCCAGTCACGCGAACACGAAGATTCACTCCATCTGACCTACGCGAATGCGATGACCTTGTCGCGAACGCGATGCTTTAGCCCACCTGGCTTTCGCGAACGCGACCCATGTCACGCGAACGCGAAGGTCTATTTGACTGGGCAGAAACCTGCAGTTTTCTGCAGATTTTGCCAAGTCCAATATGCCCGGTTGATGGTCCGAAATCATCCCGAGGCCCCCGAGACCCCAACGAAACCACCAATATACTCCAAAACATGATACGGACTTGCTCCAATCACAATAACACCATCCTAAACATCAAAATCACCATTTACACACGAATTCAAGCCTAAGTTTCTTCAAAACTTTCAAAACTAACATTCAATCCAAAACCCGAACAAACGATGTCTGAATGACCTAAAAATTTACAGACATATCCAAAATCACATAATGAAGCTACAGAAATTGTCGGAATTCCATTCCGACCCCCGGATCAAAATCTCACCTACCATCCGGTTTCCGCCAAAATACAACCTTCGCCAATTCAAGCCTAAAACTACCCCGGAACCTCCGAATTCAATTTCGATTGCTCTCCTAAGTCATAAATGATCCCTCAAAACTAGTCGAATCATCGGAATCCGGTTCCGAGCACTCTAACTCAATAGTCAACTCTAGGTTGACTTCCCATATTCAAGCTTCCTTCAAACATGCTATTTGCTTCATTTTCAACCCGAATCACTCCTAACTCACCCGATATATTCTAATACTGATTTAAATGTATAATGTCACGACCCCAAATTCGATCGTGATGGCGCCCAGCACATTGCTAGGCCAGCCTGACCAATCAATAATAATAACGGAGCTAGGAGCTCGCTTTATCCCAATTAAACATATCAAAACATGAAACAACAGTGATATATATATCGAAAACGGGGAACCAAGTCCCAACACATACTAACTCCCATAGACCGAAGGGTCAAGAGTCATGAGCCTCTAATGAACATAAGTGTATAATGGTTTACAAGACACCAAGTGCGGAAAGAAATATCAATACAGAATCAAAAGACAGTAAGAAGGAATATCGGGTCCTGCGGACTCTGCAGCTACCTCGAATATCCTACAGATGTCGCCTCGAATAGCTACCGGATCACTGCTGAGAGGTACCTGGATCTGCACACAAGGTGCAGGGAGTAAAATGAGTACTGCCAGACTCAGTGGTAATAAATAAGGGTAAGACAACGCAGATAAGAAATCCGCAATAAAGCACTATGTAAAGCTGTAATCAAATACCCTGTCACAGAATCAATATCAACTGTACCTGTACTATCAAGTACCAGCAAAATAGTATAACAACTATCGGATGTAGCTAAATGCAATGCAATGCATGATATGACCGCTACGGCGCGTAGCCCGATCCAATTTGGGTACCCGTGCTCACTGTGGGGGTTCAGACTCCGGAGGGGCTCCTACAGCCCAAGCACAATATTACTACAACGTGCAGTCCGATCCAACATGTATACCGCTGCGGCGCGCAGCCCGATCTACTACCAGTCAGCTAATATGCAAATACAACCTCACAGGCTCAAAAGTAGTTTTGAAAACCCTTTTTATAATTTTTCAGTTGGAAAACAGTAATATCAAATTCCAGAGATTGGAAATAGCATGATAACAGAAATAGCTACGGAATGGTAGTAACTAACATGTCAATATCATAAGACAATGATAGCAATCCTCGCGGGATCCAATAACTGGCTCACGACCCACAAGTATACTCAACCGCCCAAGAAGGGGTTCAACGGCTTAAGAGTAGCCAATATCACAATATAGTATGCAACCATCCGAGAAGGAGGTTCGACGGCTCAAGAATAGCCTAATATCATAACACAGTACCAACAAGTCGGACTAAGCCATAGTCCCCAATCACAATCGACCCCGCACTCACAAGAGAGTACGTGTCTCGCCGCTATACAGCGTCACAAAGTGGTATACCGGGGTTTCGAACCCGCCGGTCATCACCCACATCTATTACTCACCTCAATACGGCGCGACGACTACTCCGCGATGCCCTTGCCACGAGAATCAAGCTTCGCACATGTAGAATCTAATCAAATATAGTAAATACACATCAAATTAGACCAATGGAATGATACCCAGTCAAAACAACTCAATTTACATCAAAATTCCCAAAGTTGCCAAAACTCGACTTTCGGTACGCTTCTCGAAAAATTACGAAAGTCACATATTCGGAACCCTCATCTCGATACAAGTCCGTACATAACAAGAACTCCCAAATCAGACCACAAATGACCCTTCAAATCCTAAATTTTCGTTTTTGAAAAGTTTACAAATTTTCTCCAATTTCTTCCATTTGATTCACTAATCCTTGATGCAAAATAACCAGGAATCATTGAATATAATCACTTTTGGATATAGAACACTTACCCCCATCCATATGGTGAAAATCGCTTCGAAAATCGCTTCAATCCGAGCTCCCTAGCTCCAAAAATGAAGAAACTCTCGGATTGCCCCAATTAAAAGCCCAGCGATTTTCGCATCTGCGGTTACTGTTCACCGCAGGTGCGATTTACTGTTCACCGCTTATGCGGCACTGTTCATCCGAGATTTTCGCATCTGCGGTTACTGTTCACCGCTTCTGCGGCACTGTTCTGAAGCGAAAATACCAGATTTGCCCTAGAAAATTGCAGCAGCTTTTTATTTCACTAAAAATGATATAACTCAATCATACGAACTTGGAATTTGACGATTCTTTTTCCTATGGCTCCGTAATTTTGATACGGATCCAGTGGTTTAAACAAAATTGATTTTGGATCTCATTTTCTCAGTGAAACATCAATTTTTCTTGTTAAACAATTAATTCACATTTCGCGTAAAAAACCCAATCACGACTTGATAAAATTAGACCAAACTTTCCAGATCAGTCCTATAATTCATTATCTAAATTCTCGAAGTCTCGAAATCAAATTTGAATCTCTAGAACTAAAAATAGACCTTTGGATCATTACATTTATGCTTAAAACGGCAAAAATCTTCCAAAAATGACCCGTTGGGCATCCGAATCACGCCCGAGACCCCCGGGACCCCGACCAATAACACCAACCAGTCCCAAAACACGATAAGAACTTGTTTAAAGCATAAAAACACCATCCTAAACATCAAAATCACCAATTACACACGGATTCAAGCCTAAGTTTCTTCAAAATTTCCGAAACTAACATTCGATCAAAAACCCAACCAAACGACGTCCGAATGACCTGAAATTTTGCGGACATATCCAAAATCACATAACAAAGCTACTGGAATTGTCGTAATTCCATTCCGACCCCCAGATCAAAATCTCACCTACCGTTCGGATTTCACCAAAATTCAATCTTAGCCAATTCAAGCCTATTTCTACACCGGACCTCTAAATTCAATTCCGATTGCTCCCCTAAGTCACAAATCACCTCTTGGAACTAACCGAATCATCAGAATCCGGTTCCGAGCCCTCTAACTAAATATTCAACTCCGGGTTGACTTTCCATATTCAAGTTTCCTTCTAAAAGGCTATATGCCTCATTTTCAATCCAATTCACTCCTAACTCACCCAATAGACTCTAACACTGATATGAAAGCATAAAACATGTAATTACAACATAACGGGGTGGTAATTCCCGTGACGACGGGTCGGGTCGTCACACATAAGATATGTAAATGCAAGGTAACGGGGTGGTAATTCCCGTAACGACGGGCCGAGTCGTTACAGAAAATAGTGAAATTATATAATTAGAACAATTTATTGAATTTAATAATTTATTATTTTAATTTCATGTATAATTTACAGGAGTTTTACATTGTATATCCACTATATCTTGTAATTAGTACTGGAAATGAATATGATGATTTTTTATCCTATGTTAATACAATTTTTATTAGAAGCTATAGTTCATGTTGGAATGGCTACACATAAAGGAATATAATCAAGTATGTTATAATGGTTGATTGGAACATAGTGAAATTATATAATTAGAACAATTTATAGGAATTTAATAATTTAATATTTTAATTTCCTGTATAATTTACAGGAGTTTTACATTGTATATCCACTATATCCTGTAATTAGTACTGGAAATGAATATGATGATTTTTTATCCTATGTTAATACAATTTTTATTAAAAGCTATAGCTCATGCTGGAATGGCTACACATGAAGTAATATAATTCAATATATTATAATAGAGAATTTGAAAACAGTGGAAATTATGTAATTAGAACAATTTACTTGAAATAAATAATTTAATATTTACCTTCTTGTATAATTTATAGGAGTTTTACATAGTACAACCACAGAATCATGTAAATATAACTGGAAATGAGTATACTAATTTTTTTTATCTGATATTCATACAATTTTTATTAGAAGGTATAGTTCATGCTTGGAATGGGTACACATGAAGGAATATAATACAATATATTATAATGGAGAATTGGAAAATACTGGAAATTATTTAATTAGAACAATTTAGTGAAATAATTAATTTAATATTTACTTTCCTGTATAATTTATAGGACTTTTACATTGTATAACGACTACATCCAGTAGTTATTACTGGAAATGAATATGCTTATTTTTTTATCATTTATTCATACAATTTTTATTAGAAGTTATAGTACATGCTGGAATCGCTATGCAATGAAGGAATATAATCCAGTATATTTTAATGGAGAATTGGAAAATAGTTGAAATTATGTAAGAAAAAATTACTGGAGTTTAATAATTTAATATTTACCTTTCTATATAATATGTTGGAGTTTTAGATTGTACAACTACTACATAACTATAATGAAAAATTGCAAAATAGTGGAAATTATGTAATTAGAACAGTTTACTGGACCTTAATAATTTAATATCTACATTCCTGTATAATTTACTGGAGTTTTATATTGTACAAACACTACATCCTTTAATTATTACTGGAATGAATATGCTAATTATTTTATCCTATATTCATACAATTTTTATTAGAAGCTATAGTTCATGCTGGAATGGCTACACATAAAGCAATATAATCAAGTATGTTATAATGGTTCATTGGAAAATAGTGGAAATTATATAAGTAGAACAATTTACTGGAATTTAATAATTTAATGTTTTTCATACCTGTATAATGTACTGGAAGTATTACATTATACAACTACTACATGCTGTAATAATTCATACAATTTTTATTAGAAGTTATAGTTTTTTCACATTGGGGATTGTGTTGAAGTAATAATTACATTCTCACTGTTTTCATTAAATTGTAATTCTAGCTGAGTGTGACGACCCGGCCCGTCGTCATGAGAATTATCACCCCGTTATGTTGTAATTACATGTTTTATGCTTTTATATTAGCGTTAGGGTCTATCTGGTGAGTTAGGAGTGATTTGGATTGAAAATGAGGCATATAGCCTTTTTGAAGGAAACTTGAATAAGGAAAGTCAACCCGGAGTTGACTATTTGGTTAGAGGGCTCGGAATTGAATTTTGATAATTCGGTTAGTTTCGGGAGGTGACTTGTGACTTAGGGGAGCGATCGGAATTGAATTTGGAGGTCCGGTGTAGAAATAGGCTTGAATTGGCTAAGGTTGAATTTTGGCGAAATCCGATCGGTAGGTGAGATTTTGATCCGGGGGTCGGAATGGAATTCCGACAATTCCTGTAGCTTCGTCATGTGATTTTGGATATGTCCGCAAAATTTCAGGTCATTCGGACGTCGTTTGATCGGGTTTTTGATCGAATGTGTAATTCGGAATGTTTTAAGGAATTTAGGCTTGAATTCGATGTGAATTATGGGTTTTGATGTTGTTAGACGTGTTTTGAGGATTGGAGCAAGTTCGAATAAGGTATTAGGATGTGTTGGTGTGTTTGGATGAGGTCCCCGGGGCCTCGGGGTGTTTTCGGATGGCTAAACGGGAGAAAATGTGAAAAAATTTGCAGGTTGTGAATCTGTTCTGTTGTTTTCGCTCCTGCGGAAAAGGGAGCGCAGGAGCGAGTCCGCAGGAGCGGACAAGAGGCGCAGAAGCGGAGGCGACCGCTGAAGCGGAGCCTGGCCCGCAGGGGCGGCTTCGCTGGTGCGAGAAGGCGATCGCAGAAGCGGGAAAGAGGCGTGATGGAGGAGTCCGCAGAAGCGGATAGTTGATCGCATAGGCGAGTCCGCAGGAGCGGACTCTTGTTCGCAGACTCTGGAGCGCAGAGGCGAAAGTCACCGCATGAGCGGTAATGTTTTCGCGGAAGCGGACGCGCGGAAGCGGTCTTATGTTCGCAGAAGCGGAATTGGCCGGCTAGGCCTGGAATCGCAGAAGCGACCATCTGGTCGCGGATACGGACTCGCAGGAGCGGAATTCTATCCGCAGAAGCGAAAATCGCAGTGAGTTAATTGTATCGAAGTTAGAAAATTTCAGAAACATTTCACACATTTGGGTCTCGGCTTAAGGAGGCGATTTGGGCGATTTTGAAGAGAAACTCAAGGGAAATCATCGGGTAATCAACTATGGACTTAAACTATGATTAGTATTGATAATATTATGCAATTATATCATGAAAATGGAGGAATTTGGGGTGATTCATGGAAGATTTAACCCTATGCTTGAACTTTAGAAAATCAAGGTTTTGAATGGGCAAATGGAGTCCGAATTTGGTAAAATCGATATGCTTAGACTCGTATTGAGATGAGGGTTCCGAATATGCGACTTTTGTAATTTTTCGAGAAGCGTACCGAAAGTCGGGTTTTGACAACTTTGGAAATTTTGATGTAAATTGAGTTGTATTGATTGGGTGTCGTTCCATTGGCCTAATTTGTTGTGTTTCTACTGTATTTGATCAGATTCTACGCGTGCGGAGCTTGATTCTCGTGGCAAGGTCATTGCGGAGTAGTCATCGCGCTGTATTGAGGTGAGTAATAGATGTGGGTGATGACCAGCGGGTTCGAAACCCCGGTATACCACTTTGTGACGCTGTATAGCGGCGAGACACGTACTCTCATGTGAGTGCGGGGTCGATTGTGATTGGGGACTATGGCTTAGTCCGACTTGTTGATACTGTGTTATGACATTGGCTATTCTTGAGCCGTTGAACCTCCTTCTCGGATGGTTGCATACTATATATTGTGATATTGGCCATTCTTGAGTCGAGGAACCCCCTTCTTGGGCGGTTGAGTATCTTGTGGGCTGTGAGCCAGTTATTTGGATCCCACGAGGATCGTTATCATTGTTTTATCATACTGACCTGTTAGTTATTACCAGTCCGTGGCTATTTTTGTTATCATGCTATTTCCAATCTCTGGAACTTGATATTACTATTTTCAACTGAAAAATGATAAAAGAGTTTTCAAAAACTACTTTTGAGCCTGCGAGGCTGTATTTGCATATTAGCTGACTGGTAGTGGATCGGGCTGCGTGCCGCATCGGTATATATGTTGCATCGGACTGCACGCCACAGTGATATTGTGCTTGGGCTGTAGGAGCCCCTCCGGAGTCTGAACCCCCACAGTGAGCACGGGTACCCAAATTGGATCGGGCTACGCGCCGTAGCGGTCAGATCATGCATTGCATTGCATTTAGCTACATCCGTTAGCTGTTATACTGTTTTGCTGGTACTTGATGGTACAGGTACAGTTGATATTGATTCTGTGACAGGGTATTTGACTACAGCTTTACATAGTGCTTTATTGCGGATTTCTTATCTGCGTTGTCTTACCCTTGTTTATTACCACTGAGTCTGGCAGTACTCATTTTACTCCCTGCACCTTGTGTGCAGATCCAGGTACCTCTCAACAGTGATCCAGTAGCTGTGCGAGGCGACATCCGTGGGATATACGAGGTAGCTGCAGAGTCCGCAGGACCCGATATTCTTTCTTACTGTCTTTTGATTCTGTATCGACTTTTCTATCCGCACTTGGTATCTTGTAATCCTTTGTACACTTATGATCAGTAGAGGCTCATGACTCTTGACCCTTCGGTCTATGGGAGTTCATATATTTTGGGACTTGGTTCCCCGTTTTCGATATATGTATCACCGTTGCTTCATGTTTTGATATGCTTAAATGGGTTAAAACGAGCTTCTAGCTCCGTTCTTGTTATTGATTGGTCAGGCTGGCTTAGCAATTTGCTGGGCGCCATCACGACCGGATTTGGGGTCGTGACAAGTTGGTATCAGAGCCTAGGTTTACTAGGCCTCATAAGTCTTGAGCCGGTTAGTAGAGTCTTGTGGATCGGTATGGGGACGCCTGTACTTATCCTCGGGAGGCTGCGAACCTTTAGGAAACACTTAACTTTTCTTGAACTCTATCGTGCGATCTTGTTGTTCTGAGAACTAAACTTCTATATTCTATTCTCTCGCAGAAGGCGAGAACGCGAGCATCAGGACGAGGTGGACGACCTCCATTGCCACCTGTTAGAGGACGTGGGTGTAAGGCCCCGTAAAAATTTTGTGCATAAAACCTAGTAATTGTGGTGTCATGGTCCGAATAAATGTATTAGGAATGCGTAGAATTCTTCAAAATGTAGTGATTTAAGTTTCAAAATGTAGAGAATTAATTTTTCCGAAAAATGTCAAATATGCGGTCAAGAATGCGACCGCAAACCTGATATGCGGACCGCATTCTTGCCGCAAAACGTTCCAGAGAGTTTCCCAAAAATCGTGTCAAAAGTGCGGTCGATATGCGATCGCATGTCAAATCTGCGGTGCACTTTGCGACCGCAGAATCAACATGCGGTCCGCATAGTGGCCGCATTCCTTAACAGAACCTGTGTAAAATTTGGGGCAATTCTGCGGTCACTATGCGGACCGCATGTTGATTCCGCGGTCGCATAGTGCACCGCATAATTGACCCCGGCCCAGATTTTGTAACATTTTGACCCGATCTCTTCTTTAATATAACACACTTCTTTTTCATTTTATCATATTATCTTACCAAAAATTAGAGAGAGAAGAGAGGGTTTTTAGAGAGAGAAATCTTTCATCTTCAAAGATTGTTCCAACTACTTAATTCCAAGGGATTCTAGGGCAAGGATTCAACTTCCCCAATCTTTTCAAGGTAAAAACCCTAACTATTTTCTTTGATTTTCAGTTTTAATTGGGTAAAGAGAGGTTTTCATATAATAGCTTTTAAAAATAGAATTTTCACACTCATGGATGATTATTGAACTTGATTTCTAGTAAAAGAAGTGAGTAGAAGTAAGAGTCTTCAAGAACAAGGTTGGCAAGAGTAGGATATCTTGGGTAAGCATAAAGTAGGAAGAAAAATCATCACCAGGTATGTATGGCTAATTTTGATTCTTGTAAAATCGCCCAAATGTGTGCGAATTGTTTTGGCATGTGTCAAATTGAGAAATTTTACGTAATCCTTTGATTTCCTTGTTGAGCATTTGATTGATGTTGAACTATGTGTGGTATGAAATATGAATTGAAAGATAAAAAGGTAATCGAGGTTGGTAAAGAATTGGGAACAACCATTGTGATGGCATATTTGGCTTATTGTGGAAGGAATTTGAAACACCTTAATTGTGGTGAATTGTTGAACATGATTATGTGGGCATTTTCGATTTTGGAATACTTGTAACATGGTTGTGATATTGAATTGAGAAGAAATTGAGAACATGAACCAATGTGTAAGTTGCTTAATTGAACTTGTTGAAATTGTGTGTAGTACCTTATCTGCTGTTTGAAATTGTTGTGTTTTCAACTGTAAGGCGGGGTCGTGTTGCGCGCCGCAACGTGGTGAAATAAGGTGTGGGTTGGGGAGATAAGGGTGGCCGAGGTAATAAGGGTGGTCAGGGGCAATAAGGATGGAAAGCGATCGAAATCGCCATTGAAAATTGATACAAAAATCAATAATGTGAAATTGTGAAAGGAGACAGCAGGAGAGTTTGCAACCTGTGGGGCACCGATTGCCCCTTTGTTTGACTACTTGTGCTTTACGTGATTGATTGGTTATTGTTAAATTGGTTGATTGTAGAAAGTGCTTTGTGTTGAGAATTATTTGAAATGAGGAAAAAGTGGAAACATGGTTGGCTGGCTTAATTAATTGTTGATGTAATTTAATGGCTTTGAGTTTACTTGGGACAAAGTTTGTCCATACATACCAGTACAATTCAAGTGTACTGACGTCCCTTTTGCCGGGGCGCTACATTCGTGTCATGATTGTAGGTGGATCAGTAGCAGGCACTTCAGCTCATCGGCAGTAGTATCTTTCATCCTCCACTGCCCGTTTTTGGTGAGCCCCTTTCTTCCTCGGGGCCTTGTGTGGTTCATGCCACTTCGGTTTAAATTTCATTTTGGTTTTGTAAGGTATAGCCGGAGCCTTGTTACCGGCAAGTATTGTATTTCCCTTTTGTATCCTAGAGGCTCTGTAGACATGTAAACCGTGGGACTCCAGTCTTATGTATATATATTGTGTTATGTCGGGCGTTGTAAAAATTGAAATCTTGTTAATGAATCACTCGTATCGTTTTATTTGTTTAATGTGAAATCATTTATGATTAGTAATATATTTGGTTAATGAGAAACAATCAACACAGGGGTAACGCGTGGGAATGAAAGGCACCCAGGTCCGCTTGACTGGGGCAACCCGGTCAGGCGCCGGTCATGTTCCTCGATTTGGGGACGTGAGCGCGGTCGTGGTCGTGGTCGTGGTAGAGTAGTAGGGGCAGTACTAGTTGACCCTCCTACTGTCCCTATTCAGGATCAGGCCCCAGTAGTTGATGCTCCAGCAACACCCGCTCAGGCAGTAGCGGTGCCTATTGTTATTTCAGGCCTTCAGGAGGCATTAGCCCAGATCTTATCTGTCTGCACTGGTTTGGCTTAGGCAGTTTCGGCTACTACTACCGCAGCGACATCGCAGACCGGGGGTGGCCATCAGACCCCCGCAGCTCGCATACCAGAGTAGGTTGTACAAGGACTTCAGGCGCCAGAGGCAGCCCCAGCTCGTTGCACCGGTTATTCCTCTAGCTGCCACAGCTCCAGCTTCTGAGCATATGGTTCAGGTTATGCCCGACGACGAGCAGCGTCGTCTTGAGAGATTTGATAGACTTCAACCACCCCATTTTAGTGGCATTGAGGGCGAGGATGCCCATGGTTTCTTGGACAAGTGTCAGAGGATGTTGCGGACGGCTGGTATTCTTGAGTCCAGCGGAGTTTCATTTACTACCTTTCAGTTCACTGGTCTCGCATTTGATTGGTGGGAAGAGTTTGAGAGGCATAGGCCTACAGGAGCAGCACCTCTCATATGGCAGCAGTTCTCTACTCTCTTTCTAGAGAAATATGTACCTCAGTCTCGTCGCGAGGAGCTACGTCGCCAGTTCGAGTGGTTGGTTTAGGGCGACATGCCTGTGACTCAGTATGAGCTTAGATTCACACAGTTGGCTAGGCATGCCACGTGGATGATCCCTACTGATAAGGAGAGGATCAGGAGGTTCATTGATGTCCTCAACTACTCTATCCGCATTCATATGACCAGAGAGCGAGTTCTGTCATCATCTTTTGAGCAGGTTGTTGATATGGCACGCTCCATTGAGGCGGATCGTCGCCGAGAGAGAGAGGAGCGGGAGGCCAAGAGGCCTCGTTGTTCTGGCAGTTTCAGTGGTGCTCCATCTAGAGGGCATTCCCAGCATAGCAGAGGTCGCTCATCTAGACCTTCTCATTCAGGCCGCCCGGAGCAGAGCGGAGGTTTTTATGGTCGTGGTCAACAGGGGTTTCAGCAGGGTCAGTCATCACTTAGTGCCCTTCCAGGCCCAGAGTGCAGCACCTACTTCTTCAGCCCAGGGTTCTTCGGCGGCGAGGGGTTCCCTTCGGTCCCCTTCTCCAGCACCAGGTGCATGTTATGAGTATGGTGAGTTTGGCAACATGAGGAGACAGTGCTCTCGACTCCGTAGGGACAGGACTTAGCAGAGGGATCAGCCCTCCTCTTCAGCACCATCTCAGGCTAGTAGAGGTGGAGGTTAGTCTTCTCGTGGTCGCCCTAGAGGCGAGTAGAGATCTGGTGGAGGCCAGGCACGGTTCTATGCACTTCCCGACAGGCGTGATGCAGTTGCCTCCTATGCAGTGATTACAGGTATCATTTCTGTCTGTCACAGAGATGCCTCTGTTCTATTTGATCCAGGGTCCACATATTTATACGTGTCCTCTTATTTTGCACATCATTTGGGTGCGACTCGTGGTAGTCTTGACTTACCTGTTCATGTATCCACCCTCGTGGGTGATACGATTGTTGTGGATCATGTCTATAGATCCTGTGTTATATCTATTGGGGGTCTGGAGACCCAGGCAGATTTGTTATTGTTGGGGATGGTGGACTTTGATGTTATATTGGGTATGGACCGGTTGTCTCCGTACCATGCTATATTGGACTGTCATGCTAAGACAGTTACGTTGGCCATTCCTGGTATTTCTCAGATCGAGTGGCGGGGTTCGACCGATTTCGTCCCTAGCCGTGTCATTTCGTTCTTAAAAGCTCCGAAGATGGTCGAAAAAGGGTGTTTATCATACTTGGCTTTTGTGAGAGATGTGGGAGCTGAGTCTCCTAGCATTGATTATGTACCTGTTGTGAGGGACTTTCCAGATGTATTCCCCTCAGACCTGCCGGGCATGCCGCCGGACAGGGATATTGATTTTGGCATTGACTTGGTGCCGGGCACTCGGCCCATATCCGTTCCTCCTTATCGGATGGCACCAGCTGAGTTGAAAGAACTGAAAGAGCAGCTTCAGGAGCTTCTGGATAAGGGTTTTATCCGTCCTAGCGTGTCCCCGTGGGGTGCACTAGTATTATTTGTTAAAAAGAAAGATGGTTCCATGCGAATGTGTATTGACTATAGGCAATTGAACAAAGTGACAGAGTGAAGAACAAGTACCCTCTACCGCGCATAGATGATTTGTTTGATCAGTTACAGGGTGCGAGGGTGTTTTCTAAGATCGATCTTCGTTCAGGCTATCATCAGCTGAAGATCAGGGACTCGGATATTATGAAGACTGCATTTAGGACCCAATATGGTCATTATGAGTTTCTTGTGATGTCGTTTGGGCTGACCAACGCCCCAGCAGCATTCATGCATCTGAGGAAGAGTGTGTTCGGGCCCTATTTGGATTCATTTGTGATTGTGTTCATTGATGACATTCTAGTCTACTCCCGTAGTCGGGAGGAGCATGCTCAGCATTTGAGTATTGTGTTGCAGATATTGAGGGAGGAGAAGCTATATGCTAAATTCTCCAAGTGCGAGTTTTGGCTCGAGTCCGTAGCATTTCCGGGACATGTGGTGTCTCGTGATGGTATTCAGGTTAATCCGAAGAAGATAGAGGCGGTGCAGAGTTGGCCTAGACCGTCCTCAGCTACAGAGATTAGGAGCTTTCTTGGCTTGGCGGGATATTATCGCCGGTTTGTTCAGGGATTTACATCCATTGCTTCTTCATTGACTAAATTGACCCAGAAGGGTGCACCATTTGTGTGGTCGGATGAGTGCGAGGAGAGCTTTCAGAAGCTCAAGATAGCTTTGACCACAGCTCCAATGCTAGTATTTCCATCAGCTTCAGGTTTATATACTGTTTATTGTGATGCCTTGAGAGTAGGGATACGTTGTGTGTTGATGCAGGAAGGTAAGGTAATTGCTTATGCTTTTCGGCAGTTGAAGCCACATGAGAAGAACTATCCTGTTCATGATTTGGAGCTAGCCGCCATTGTTCATGCCTTGAAAATTTGGAGGCACTATTTGTACGGCGTGTCTTGTGAGGTGTATACCGACCATCGTAGTCTCCAGCACTTGTTCAAACAGAAAGATCTTAATTTGAGCAGCGGAGATGGCTTGAGTTGCTTAAGGATTATGACATTACTATTTTATATCATCCGGGGAAGGCCAATGTGGTGGCCGATGCTTTGAGCCGGAAGGCGGTCAGTATGGGGAGCTTGGCATATATTCCAGCTGAGGAAAGACCATTTGCTTATGATGTTCAGGTGTTAGCCAATCGGCTAGTGAGGTTAGATATTTCGGAGCCCGACCGGGTATTGGCTTGTGTTGTATCTCGGTTATCTCTATATGATTGTATTCGTGAGCGCCAGTATGATGATCCACATTTGGCTGTCCTTAGGGATAGAGTCCAGCATGAAGATGCTAGAGATGTCACCATTGATAGTGACGGCATATTGAGGATGCAGGGCCGGATATGTGTGCCCAATGTTGATGGCCTTCGTGAGTTGATTCTGGAGGAGGCCCATAGCTCGCGGTATTCTATCCATCTAGGAGCCGCGAAGATGTATCAAGATTTGAAACAACACTATTGGTGGAGAAAGATGAAAATGGACATTGTCGGACATGTATCACGGTGCCTCAACTGTCAGCAGGTTAAGTACGAGCATCAGAGGCCCGGTGGTGTATTTCAGCGCATTGTTATTCCTGAGTGGAAATGGGAGAGAGTCACTATGGACTTTGTTACTGGACTCCCTTGGATAGCGAGGAAGTTTGATTTTGTTAGGGTGATTGTGGATAGGCTGACCAAGTCAGCTCACTTCATTCCAGTTAGTACTACCTACTCATCTGAGCGGTTGGCAGCGATCTTTATTCGGGAGATTGTCCGGTTGCATGTAGTCCCAGTGTCTATCATATCCGACAGGGGTACTCAGTTCACATCTCAATTTTGGAGAGCATTTCAGCGAGAGATGGGTACGCGGGTTGAGTTGAGCACCGCATTTCACCCCCAGACGGACGGGCAGTCTGAGCGCACTATTCGAATTCTGGAGGATACGTTGCGAGCATGTGTGATTGGCTTTGGTGGTTCATGGGATGAGTTCCTACCACTTGCTGAGTTTGCCTACAACAATAGTTATCAGTCGAGTATTCAGATGGCCCCGTATGAGGCATTGTATGGCAGACGGTGTAGATCCCCCGTGGGATGGTTTGAGCCTGGAGAGGATAGATTGATAGGGACTGAGTTAGTCCAGGATGCTCTGGATAGGGCAAAGTTGATCCAGGAAAGGCTTCGTACAGCACAGTCTCGCCAGCAGAGTTATGCGGACCGTAGAGTTCGAGAGTTGTCTTTCATGGTTGGTGACGGAGTATTATTGAAGGTTTCACCTATGAAGGGTGTCATGAGGTTCGGGAAGAAAGGGAAGTTGAGTCCCGGGTACATTGGTCCTTTTGAGATACTTAGGAGAGTTGGAGAGGTGGCATATGAGTTGGCCTTGCCGCCCAGCTTATCCAGCGTTCATCCAGTATTCCATGTGTCTATGCTCCGGAAGTACATTGGAGATCCATCTCATGTATTAGACTTCAGTACCATTCAACTCGATGGTGATTTATCCTATGATGTGGAGCCTATTGCTATTTTGGGTCGTCAGGTGAGAAAATAGAGGTCCAAGGAGATTGCATCAGTTAAGGTTCAGTGGAGAGGTCGACCCGTGGAGGAGGCCACTTGGGAGATCGAGCGGGAGAAGTGGAGCAGATATCCTCACTTGTTTGAGACATCAGGTATGTTTCTTGACCCGCTCGAGGACGAGCGTTTGCTTCAGAGGAGGAGAATGTGACGACCCGGCCCGTCGTCACGGGAATTATCACCCCGTTATGTTCTAATTACATGTTTTATGCTTTTATATCAGTGTTAGGGTCTATCGGGTGAGTTAGGAGTGATTTGGATTGAAAATGAGGCATATAGCCTTTTTGAAGGAAACTTGAATAAGGAAAGTCAACCCGGAGTTGACTATTTGGTTAGAGGGCTCGGAATTGAATTCTGATGATTTGGTTAGTTTCGGGAGGTGACTTGTGACTTAGGGGAGCGATCGGAATTGAATTTGGAGGTCCGGTGTAGAAATAGGCTTGAATTGGCTAAGGTTGAATTTTGGCGAAATCCGATCGGTAGGTGAGATTTTGATCCGGGGTTGTAATGGAATTCCGACAATTCCTGTAGCTTCGTTATGTAATTTTGGATATGTCCGCAAAATTTCAGGTCATTCGGACGTCGTTTGATCGGGTTTTTGATCGAATGTGTAATTCGGAATGTTTTAAGGAATTTAGGCTTGAATTCAATGTGAATTATGGGTTTTGATGTTGTTAGACGTGTTTTGAGGATTGGAGCAAGTTAGAATAAGGTATTAGGATGTGTTGGTGTGCTTGGATAAGGTCCCGGGGGCCTCGGGATGTTTTCGGATGGCTAAACGGGAGAAAATGTGGAAAAATTTGCAGGTTGTGAATCTGTTCTGTTGTTTTTGCTCCTGCGGAAAAGGGAGGGCAGGAGCGAATCCGTAGGAGCGGACAAGAAGGTGCAGAAGCGGAGGTGACCGCTGAAGCGGAGCCTGGCCCACAAGGGTAGCTTCGCTGGTGCGAGAGGGCGATCGCAGAAGCGGGAAAGAGGCGTGATGGAGGAGTCCGCAGAAGCGGATAGTTGATCGCATAGGCGAGTCCGCATGAGCGGACTCTTGTACGCAGAAGCGGGAAAGACCGCAGGGGCGGAAGGGATTCCGCAGGAGCGGACCCGCAGGAGCGGTCAATGGGATCGCGGGTGCGAAAATGGCCAAGTAGGCCTGGGTTCGCAGAAGCGACCATTTGGTTGCAGAAGCGGTTTCGTAGGGGCGGAAAATGGTCCGCAGAAGCGAAAATCGCAGTGAGTTAAGTGTATCAGAAGTTAGAAAATTTCAGAAACATTTCATACATTTGGGTCTCGACTTTAGAGGCGATTTGGACGATTTTGAAGAGAAACTCAAGGGAAATCATCGGGTAATCAACTATGGACTTAAACTATGATTAGTATTGATAATATTATGCAATTATATCATGAAAATAGAGGAATTTGGGGTGATTCATGGAAGATTTAACCCTAGGCTTGAACTTTAGAAAATCAAGGTTTTGAGTGGGCAAATGGAGTCCGAATTTGGTAAAATTGATATGCTTAGACTCGTATTGAGATGAGGGTTCCGAATATGTGACTTTAGTAATTTTTCGAGAAGCGTACCGAAAGTCCGGTTTTGACAACTTTGGGAATTTTGATGTAAATTGAGTTATATTGATTGGGTGTCGTTCCATTGGCCTAATTTGTTGTGTTTCTACTGTATTTGATCAGATTCTACGTGTGCGGAGCTTGATTCTTGTGGCAAGGGCATTGCGGAGTAGTCGTCGCGCTGTATTGAGGTGAGTAATAGATGTGGGTGATGACCAGCGGGTTCGAAACCCCAGTATACCACTTTGTGACGCCGTATAGCAGCGAGACACGTACTCTCATGTGAGTGCGGGGTCGATTGTGATTGGGGACTATGGCTTAGTCCGACTTGTTGATACTGTGTTATGATATTAGGCTATTCTTGAGCCGTCGAACCTCCTTCTCGGATGGTTGCATACTATATATTGTGATATTGGCCACTCTTGAGCCGAGGAACCCCCTTCTTGGGCGGTTGAGTATCTTGTGGGCTGTGAGCCAGTTATTTGGATCCCGCGAGGATCGTTATCATTGTCTTATCATATTGACATGTTAGTTACTACCAGTCCGTAGCTATTTCTGTTATCATGCTATTTCCAATCTCTGGAACTTGATATTACTGTTTTCAACTGAAAAATGATAAAAGAGTTTTCAAAAACTACTTTTGAGCTTGCGAGGCTGTATTTGCATATTAGCTGACTGGTAGTGGATCGGGCTACGCGCCGCAGCGGTATATATGTTGGATCGGACTGCACGCCGCAGTGATATTGTGTTTGGGCTGTAGGAGCCCCTCCGGAGTCTGAACCACTATAGTGAGCATGGGTACCCAAATTGGATCGGGCTACGCGCCGTAGCGGTCATATCATGCATTGCATTGCATTTAGCTACATCTCGTAGTTGTTATACTGTTTTGCTCGTACTTGTTGGTACAGGTACAGTTGATATTGGTTCTGTTACAGGGTATTTGATTACAACTTTACATACTGCTTTATTGTGGATTTCTTGTCTACGCTGTCTTACCCCTGTTTATTACCACTGAGTCTGGCAGTACTCATTTTACTCCCTGCACCTTGTGTGCAGATCCAAGTACCTCTCAGCAGTGATCTAGTAGCTGTGCGAGGCGACATCTGTGGGATATACGAGGTAGTTGCAGAGTCCGCAGGACCCGATATTCCTTTCCACTGTCTTTTGATTTTGTATTGACATTTCTTTCCGCACTTGGTATCTTGTAAACCTTTGTACACTTATGTTCAGTAGAGGCTCATGACTCTTGACCCTTCGGTCTATGGGAGTTCATATATTTTGGGACTTGGTTCCCCGTTTTCGATATATGTATCATCGTTGCTTCATGTTTTGATAAACGAGCTTCTAGCTCCGTTCTTGTTATTGATTGGTCAGGCTGGCTTAGCAATGTGCTGGGAGCCATCACGACTGGATTTGGGGTCGTGACACTAAGGTGACATTACAATGAATATCTCTATTTACAATTTCAGTAGGTAACAATCCTTTCATTATTTATTGCTACTAAGTAGTGGAAATTTTGCAAGTAGAATAATTTAATGACATAAAATAATTTAATATTTAGTTTTCTCTATATATTACTGGAATTATATATTGTAAAAACGCTACACCCCTGTAAATATTACTGGATATTTACTTCTTTTTCCAACTACTTATGTTCTTAAATTTAATTTCTCTGACAAAAAATAGGTAACAATATATTTTGCATTTATTGCTATTAAAATTTGTTAGGTGCATTATTTGTGTATATAAACAATCGACCCACTTGAAAATTTCATAGTTATTCATATATTTCTACGATATTTCAAAGAAATGGATAAAAACAAGAAAGTGTTGGCTAAGACATGCTAATTGGATGTATTTGAGTTTGTGGAAAGTAAAAATAGTGAAGGAGAAATAAAATACTTCATATGTGAAGGGGATTATCCAATCTCCATCACATATGAAGTTTTTTGGAATTCTTCCTCACTATTTTTACTTCCCATAAACTTTCATATGCATACCAATAAGTATGTTTTTGCCAACATTTACTAGTTTTTTTCTTTTGAAAACAATACCGTAGGTGCTAAATATATCATAAGACTAAACTTTTTCAATTTTATGTTATAAAATGTCACGACCCCACATCCGGCCGTGATGGCGCCCAGCACACTGCTAGGCCAGCCCGACCAATCAACAATAACCACGGAGCCACAAGCTCACTTTATCCAATTTAAGCATAACACTGAAAGATATATTAAAAACAGGGAACCAAGTCCCAACACGTGCCAACTCCCATAGACCGAAGGGTCAAGAGTCATGAGCCTCTACTGAGTATACAAAGTGTAAATAGTGAATATAACTGTGCACAAGTGTGGGATGATCAGAACAAAATACAGACAAACTGAAGAATCAGGTCCTGCGAACGCTGGCAGCTACCTCGACTGTCCAAAAGCACTCTCGAGCCGCAATAGAATCAGCTCTACTATGGTGTACTTGGATCTGCACACAAGGTGCAGGGAGTCGGGTGTGAGTACTTCCAACTCAGCAGTAATAAAAGTAAATAATGCTGAAGGGAAGAAAACCACGATAGGCACTATCTCATGCTACACAATACGGAACTATCTTTTTATTCCTTTCAAGCATATGTGAGTAGATTATTAAAAAAAACTTAATTTTAACTACTTTCTTTCATAATAATATACCAATACCTGGATACAATCTCAAGCAGTACAAGTCCGCACTCAAATCAGCCCCTCGGGCTCAGCACTCCTTATCAATTTACACCAGGAGATCTGGTCAATAAGGCAACTAATGCATGTGTGTCAGTAATGTATGAGTGCTGAATGTTATGCCACGTAGTACACGCAAACCAATGTATGTATGCCATGCAATACATATGACCGCTACGGCGTGTAGCCCGATCCAATTTGGGTACCCGTGCTCACTGTGGGGGTTCAGGACTCCGGAGGGGCTCCTACAGCCCAAGCACAATATTAATATCACACCTGCTGCGGCGCGCAGCCCGATCCGTATACCACTGCGGCGTGCAGTCCGATCCATGCATGTGTATGCATATGCTCACATGAAATGTCATGCCCTAACATATGGCCCTTGGCCCAATCAGTCTAACAAATAATCAAGAAAGCCCTACGGGCAACAATATCACATTAGCTCACTGCTAAAATATTATTAAGACCTTGTGCAAGTTTTTCATAACTTTATAAAAATGCTGAATAGCAAAATACCATTTAAAACCTTAAATTTAGATAAAAATATGCACAGTGTTATCAAGACAATGATACCAATCCCTGAAGGATTAAAATAATCGGCACGAAGCCCAAACACGATAATTAGTCCAATTCATGATAATTAATATCTTTATTGAGGCGTCAATTTCATTTCAAACAATTAGGTGTTATTATTTATTACGCGGGACGAACCAAGTCACAATCCCCAATGGTGCTCTACCCCACGCCGTTATCCGGCGTGCAAGTCACCTCAACACAGCACTAAGATGTGCAAGTCCGAGGTTTACTAACCCTCAGGACATCATTTACAAGTATTACCCACCTCGAACCGATGAAAGCTCATGCCCGCGATGCCTTAGGTCCTCGAACCGGCATCCACGCACGTCAAAACTAGCACAAATCAGCACAAATATATCAAAATAGGCTAATGGAACATAACCCAATCGAAAGAACTTGAAAAATATCAAAAATCACGAAATTTTCAAAACCTGAGACCCGGTCCCACATCTCGAAAAATTTTGAAACTCATATTTCCAGAACCCTCGTCTCTCCACGAGTCCGTACATATAAACTTTACCAAAATCGGAGTTCGATTGGCCTTTCAAAACCCAATTTTCATTTTCAATAACTAGGCCACAATCCTTCACAATTTCTACCCAAATTCATGAAGATTGATGTTAATTCTACCATAAAATGATGTTTTTGAGTCAAGAAACTTACCTCTGATGAATACCCGATGATTTCCCAGCGTTTTCTCGTGATTTCTTCTCTCTAGGGCTCAAAAATTGTGTTTTGGGTATATGAACCCGTGAGCCCTCTATTCTGTGATTTTAATTTCACTGCTAGACCAATTTGTTCTACGCGTTCGCGATGGTCTTCACGCGTTCGCGATACTCAGCTCCAGTTTACCCTTCGCGAACGCGACGTGCCACCACGCGTTCGCGATGTACAATCTCCTAGCCGCTGGGTTCTTCTTCTACACGAACGCATAAACTCCCACGCGAACGCGAAGCTCTCCCCTTTCCTTCTACGCGATCGCGACTCCCAGTCACGCGAACGCGAAGCTTCACCTTACCTTGCCTACGCGAACGCGACACCCCTGCTCGCGAACGCGATGCTTTGATCCGCCTGGCATTCGCGAACGCGGCCCATGCCACGCGAACGCGAAGGCTTAATGCCTAGGCAGTAACCTACAATTTACAGCAGGCCTTTTCCAAGTTCAAAATGCCCGATTGATGGTCCGAAATCCTCCCGAGGCCCCCGGGACCCCAACGAAAACCACCAACATACTCCAAAACACGATACGAACTTGTTCCAATTATAAAAACACCATCCTAATGTAACGACCCGGCCGGTCGTTTTAGAAAATTACGCCTCAATCCCTAATTTAGCTGTTTCCCTAAGTACATTTCTGCTATTGTGGTTTGCCGGGAGGGCCGGCCCTAAAATTTGAAGTATTTTGGGACACTTAGTCCCTAAATGAGAGCTTTAAAGATAGAAAATGGCCCATAACCGGAACAGTGTTAAGACGATCTCGAAACGGAAATACGATGTTTCCATTAGCCCCGTTGGGTGATTTCGGGGTTGGGAGCGCGTTCGGAATGTATTTTGAAGGTCCTTAGCTCAATTAGGCTTGAAATGCCGTAGGTTGAAATTTTGGCGAATCCGAACGATAGGTGAGATTTTGATCCGGGGGTTGGAATGGAATTCCGACAATTTCTGTAGCTTCGTTATGTGATTTTGGATATGTCCGCAAATTTTCAGGTCATTCGGACGTCGTTTGGTCGGGTTTTAGATCGAATGTGCAATTCGGAAAGTTTTAAGAAATTTAGGCTTGAATTCGATGTGAATTATGAGTTTTGATGTTGTTAGACATGTTTTTATGATTGGAATGAGTTCGTATCGTGTTTTGGGGTATGTTGGTGGTTTTCGTTGGGGTCCCGGGAGCCTCGGGATGAATTCGGGGGTCCAAACGGACCAATTTGTGCCAAAAGGCACTGCTGTTCTGCTGCAATAATTGCAGAGAATTTTTGCTCTCTACGATCGCGAAGTTCTGAATGCGATCGCGTAAGGCAGCGTTTGGGTGTATCGCGATCGCGTGGTGATGTCTGCGATCGCGTAGGCCAATGTCGGAATGCAGTGCGATCGCGTTTGGGTTCACGCGATCGCGTAAGGTCAAGTCCGGATGCAATGCGATCGCGAGGCTGGAGTTGCAATCGCGTAGGGATCTTTGGTTGTTCACTGCGATGGCGTGTCAAAGGCTGCGATCGCGTAGAAGAAAAATCAGGCCCCAGGGATTTGTGCATCGCGATCGCGAGCCTAGTGCTGCGATCGCGTAGGGTTAATTGGCCTGGCAGTGAGTTTAAGTTCAGAACATAACAGCCGCGGCCCCCATACACAAAAACGACATTGTTGAGCTCCAAGAGAGGATTTTGAAGGGAAAACACTGGGATATCATCGGAAAATCATCGGGGGTAAGTTTCTTGACCTTAATTCGTTGGGTTATCATGAAATCCGTGATTATTTCACTGAAAATGAGAGAGTAAAGGTGGGTTTGAGCCCTAGGCCTAAATGTTAGAAAATCTTTGATTTGAATGGGCAAACGGAGTCCGATTTCGATAAATTTTATATGCACGGACTCGTATTGAGATAAGGAACCAGAATATATAACTTTCGTGATTTTTCGATAAGCGTACCGAAAGTCGGGTTTTGGCAACTTGTGGGTTTTGGTGTATTTTGAGTTATTTTGATTGGGTAATGCCCAATTGGCCTATTTTGATGTGATTCTAATGATTTTATCAGATACTACACTTGTGGAGGCCGACATTCGCGGCAAGAGGGTTATTTCTTAGCGGTTTTGTATCGGAATTGAGGTAAGTGGCTTGTCTAACCTCGTGTGGGGGACTTCCTCCCCTAGGATATTATGTGATATTTTAAATGCCTTGTACGCGAGGTAACGGGCGTGTACATGCGCTGGTTGTTCAACACATACTTTACTTAAAATGTTCAGTGAGGGATATTCCTGGTTTTAGCTATTAAATTCGATATTCCTACCCGGTAGCAGTTAGAAAAGCATGATTAGGTAGTATTTAACTGTCTAGTTGCCTAATTGTCTTACTTGAGTTTTCTTGGTAATCGCCGGCGCTGTTTATCGGCGAAGTTATAGTTAAGCATATTATACTTCTTTCTGTGTACTCCTTTACTTGCTGTGAAATGTGGACTGCGGGTTCGATTCCCGGAGATCTTGAGTTTATTGGTAGGGACTACAGGTTCGATTCCCGAGATCCTGAGTTTATTGGTAGGGACTATGGGATCCGATTACCGAGATCCTAAGTTATTGGTAGGGACTACGGTTCGATTCCCGAGATCCTGAGTTTATCGGTAGGGACTACGGGTTCGATTCCCGAGATCCTGAGTTATTGGTAGGGACTACGGGTTCGATTCTCGAGATCCTGAGTTATTAGTAGGGACTACGGGTTCGATTCCCGAGATCCTGAGTTATTGGTAGGGACTGCGGGTTCGATTCCCGGAGATCCCGAGTTATTGAGATATTATTGAGACATGGGCTGCGGGTTCGATTCCCGGAGACCCAGAGGTACTGAGAATGGGACTGTGGGTTCAATTCCCACAGGTCCTGGATTTGTTTTATTGAGTTGGTTATTTGTTGATAATTTAATTGTAGACGGTTGCAGTAATCACTTTATTGTTGTTATTTCGGAATTATTATCATTTAAACTGTTTAATATTGTTAATATCATAATGTTATTGTTTCTCTCAGTAGGGCCCTGACCTTCCTCGTCACTACTCCATCGAGGTTAGGCTTGGCACTTACCGAGTACCGCCGTGGTGTACTCATGCTACTCTTCTGCACACTTTTGTTGTGCAGATCCAGGTACATCAGAGCAGGCTCGTGCTAGGTGATTTCCGCAGCTTTCTGGAGACCTCAAGGTATGATGTGCTACGTCCGCGGATCCGGAGGCTTTCCTTCTATTCTAATAGTACTAGTTGACATTTTTCTTCATTTCGTTGTTAGATACTCTTTACACATAGAGCCACGGTTGTATTTCTCTTTTAGTCTGTGTTATCCGTGGGATTCCGGGTCTTGGTGGTGTTATATACAGTGTGTTCTTGACGGGTGTATGTGCCAAGCGGCACGGATTACACTTTATTTATATTATTCCGCTGTTATCTTATCTTTAACGTTCATAACTTGTATTTTCCGCAACGTGTTAGGCTTACCTAGTCGTGGGGACTAGGTGCCATCACGCCATGTTCACGATTGGTGAACTAGGGTCGTGACACCTAAACATCAAAATCACCAATTACACACGGATTCAAGCCTAAGTTTCTTCAAAACTTCCAAATTACACATTCCATCAAAAACCCGACCAAACGACGTCCGAATGTCCTGAAATTTTGCGGAAATATCCAAAATCCCATAACGAAGCTACAGGAATTGTCGGAATTCCATTCCGACCCCCGGATCAAAATTTCACCTCCCATCCGGTTTTTCGCCAAAATTCAACCTTAGCCAATTCAAGCCTATTTCTACATCGGGCCTCCAAATTCAATTCCGATTGCTCTCCTAAGTCATAAATTATCCCCCGAAACTAGTCGAATCATTAGAATCTGATTCCGAGCACCCTAACTCGATAGTCAACTCTAGGTTGACTTTCCATATTCAAACTCCCTTCAAACATGCTATTTGCTTCATTTTCAATTCAATTCACTCCTAACTCACCCGATAGACTCTAACACTGATATAAAAGCATAAAACATGTAATTGCAACATGACGGGGTGGTAAATTCCCGTAACGACGGGCCGGGTCGTTACATTCTCCCCAACTTAAACAATCGCTCGTCCTCGAGCATACTCAGAGTTGTACTAGAAGCAACCCAATAGCTTAATGACCTTACCAAGCATATATTCGGGCGATCATACGTCACCCTATCTCACATAAGTCCGAAAACACCATATAGTCAAAATTTCACAGACTATCTGGACCATAAATCACATTGCACTTTCTGAAATCATAGGCCAAATGCAAATCTCATGCCTATACTCAGGATACACTAGAATCCACTGCAATAACCCATACTCACCACTCCGGGTGAGATCATATGATGTATCAAACAACCCAATCACTCGAGACAATAGTCTCTAATCATACAGTTTCCCATGATAACCAAATACCAACTGAAAAACACTCTTCATTAGATAGAGTCTTGTTCCAACACCTTCATATCATGCCCACGGCAACCGAACACGCGATATATCGAACCCATCTCTCGGGTCAACCATTCATGAATCCATTTCACTTTTAACCGATACCACAATAGGTTTCGGAGTCAAGCCTCGATTTTTACTTTTCTAACAAGCTAAGATCCAATACTCACACTCACTATTGGCTCCAACGCTCATTTCGATCATAACACCGCACTGGTGATTTGATACCTCAACACCGACCTAAGCCACGACGAGCACAACATAGGCTCCAATAGAAACGTCTGAACACACTCAAATCATGACAGCTCAAATCATGACAGTTGCCTCCAGCAAAAGAGCTGCAATTAAATTCCTCTGCGCCATCATAACATAGAACTGAGATCGCGTCTCGCATTATAGAAATAGAGTACCTGAATCCTCCTCGAGAGGTCATAACATCACGTGGCCTTGCCACGATTCGTGATTCGATCCCAACGTTATTACTCATGAAGCACCTCAAGCCACTAAGCTTAAAACGGTTAGCCACGCACATATCTCGGTCTTGAATCCAAGCAATCAACCTCACCCACGGTGAAACAATTAACGTATGCTATTAAATCCTGAAAGGACACAACCGATGTGCCATTCGCCAAGCGATACTCAAAACGGTCTTTCCTCAGAAGTGAAGAAGTATTGTATACCAGGTAATATATAACTAACTCTATTTTCACATTACATTGTTGCGGCGTGCAACCCGCTCCAATGACATACCCGTGGCGGTGTGCCACCCGATCCGGATACCATACCTGTGGCGGCGTGCCACCCGATCCACGCATAAATCTCGTAAAGGAAATGCATATCGAGTCGAATTTTCTCATTATAGCAAACATATATATACATATAGCCTCAAGCTCGGCCACATGAACGCATCTGACAACGTTTCTCAATACTGGAACTGAATCAATGGTGGATACTTCTACACTAACATCCGCCACTAAGGTCCAACCAACAAAGCAATACCCACCAACCGTCTGCTGGTCCTGAGGTACAACTACCCCGCTGGAGCATACTCTGATGCACTTTGCTACGCAATTCGTGCCATATTCCGACATAGTCCATATCACATTTGTCTAGATGACCTGACTTATGTCAACCAGTCTGAAATAAGGTATCATAACCCCAATTCATCATATCAAGCTAAGAGAGAGCCACTAGGGCTTCCGATTTCCAATAATCACAAAACGGTGCCGATACCCGCGATATACAACCACTGCATAGGCGGATTACGAGAACTTCTAGTCTCCAACACATATATAACACATGAATCGCTATACCTGGTTCCACACTCCACCGTACGAATACATAACGCACATCAAGCGTTCATTCATACCACGACAGGCCATTCAGAAATTTCACTATGCCATCAACGACTCAATTATTATAGTCGATCCAACAAGAGAATACCACCATACCACTGGATATCATCGGTTTACATTGCCTTGTCCTTTTTGGATCATATTCCCTGCCAAGTTAATAGAATAACAGTACCATTTTCTTAAATTATCAGAAAGATCGATTCTTAATTCACCTGCAGCTGTCTGCGCTGCTCAATAATTTTATTGACTTCCCATATATTATGAACTGATCCCAAAACCCAGAATATACCATTATCAACTTTCCATAACACATCGTGTATACCATATTACACTAAGACAACATGGAAATTCATATCCCTTTCCTCCGCCTCAAAATCGGCACACTCCACCAGTCAAGGACTTTCGTGATCCCATATGGAAGAAAACTCATTACACATTCCACGCTTCGCATACCGACAGGAGTATACTCATTTTCAAACCATGATAAAACACATCACAAACTATTTCTTCCCATTCGTTGCATAAGTTTAACTGCCAGGACTGAGTCTTTATACCCATATCAAGTTACACAACTGACAGCACTCAAGAGCTTTGCTGCAATGTCTGCAAGAATTGCTGAAGAGCTAAGGTCTCTGATGATTCGAGTCTCTGTCAAGGCTTGTAAACGACTTGAGTTAATCTCATTGTGACATTTTTGGTATCACTTGAGTAATACTGATATGAGTGGTTGAAAGTGCTTTGATGAATGGCTTCGAGCTAAGTTGGGGAGGTTATTATTGATTAACTGATTGCACTGTCGTGTGCTGTGTTGGCTCTGTCTCTAGGTATGTTTGGGAAATTTTGATAAAGGTTATGGTGCTTCGTGCTTTTGGACAGTCGAGGTAGCTGCCAGCGTTCGCAGGACCTGATTCTTTAGTTTTTCTGTATTTTGCTCTGATACCAACTTGTCACGACCCCAAATCTGGCCGTGATGGCGCCCAGCACACAGCTAGGCCAGCCCGACCAATCAACAATAACCACGGAGCCACAAGCTCACTTTATCCAATTTAAGCATAACACTGATAGATATATTAAAAATAGGGAACCAAGTCCCAACACGTGCCAACTGCCATAGACCGAAGGGTCAAGAGTCATGAGCCTCTACAGAGTATACAAAGTGTAAATAGTGAATATAATGATCAGAACAAAATACAGACAAACTGAAGAATCAGGTCCTGCGAACGCTGGCAGCTACCTCGACTGTCCAAAAGCACTCTCGAGCCGCAATAGAATCAGCTCCACTATGGTGTACCTGGATCTGCACACAAGGTGCAGAGAGTCGGGTGTGAGTACTTCGAACTCAGCAGTAATAAAAGTAAATAATGCTGAAGGGAAGAAAACCACGATAGGCACTATCTCATGCTACACAATAAAGAACTATCTTTTTATTCCTTTCAAGCATATGTGAGTAGATTATTAAAAAAAAACTTAATTTTAACTACTTTCTTTCATAATAATATACCAATACCTGGATACAATCTCAAGCGGTGCAAGTCCGCACTCAAATCAGCCCCTCGGGCTCAGCACTCCTTATCAATTTACACCAGGAGATCTGGTCAATAAGGCAACTAATGCATGTGTGTCAGTAATGTATGAGTGTTGAATGTTATGCCACGTAGTACACGCAAACCAATGTATGTATGCCATGCAATGCATATGACCGCTACGGCGTGTAGCCCGATCCAATTTGGGTACCCGTGCTCACTGTGGGGGTTCAGACTCCGGAGGGGCTCCTACAGCCCAAGCACAATATTAATATCATACCTGCTGCGGCGTGCAGCCCGATCCGTATACCATTGCGGCGTGCAGTCCGATCCATGCAAGTGTATGCATATGCTCACATGAAATGTCATGCCCTAACATATGGCCCTTGGACCAATCAGTCTAACAAATAATCAAGAAAGCCCTACGGGCAACAATATCACATTAGCTCACAGCTAAAATATCATTAAGACCCTGTGCAAGTTTTTCATAACTTTATAAAAATGCTGAATAGCAAAATACCATTTAAAACCTTAAATTTAGATAAAAATATGCACAGTGTTATCAAGACAATGATACCAATCCCTGAAGGATTCAAATAATCGGCACGAAGCCCAAACACGATAATTAGTCCAATTCATGATAATTAATATCTTTATTGAGGCGTCAATTTCATTTCAAACAATTAGGTGTTATTATTTGTTACGCGGGACGGACCAAGTCACAATCCCCAATGGTGCTCTACCCCACGCCGTTATCCGGCGTGCAAGTCACCTCAACACAGCACTAAGATGTGCAAGTCCGGGGTTTACTAACCCTCAGGACATCATTTACAAGTATTACCCACCTCGATCCGACGAAAGCTCATGCCTGCGACGCCTTATCTCCTCGAACCGGCATCCACGCACGTCAAAACTAGCACAAATATATCAAAATAGGCTAATGGAACATAACCCAATCGAAAGAACTCGAAAAATATCAAAAATCACGAAATTTGCAAAACCCGAGCCCCGGGCCCACATCTCAAAAAATTTTGAAACTCATATTTCCAGAACCCTCGTCTCGCCATGAGTCCGTACATATAAAATTTACCAAAATCGGAGTTCGATTGGCCTTTCAAAACCCAATTTTCATTTTCAATAACTAGGCCACAATCCTTCACAATTTCTACCCAAATTCATGAAGATTGATGTTAATTCTACCATAAAATGATGTTTTTGAGTCAAGAAACTTACCTCCGATGAATACCCGATGATTTTCCAGCGTTTTCCCATGATTTCTTCTCTCTAGGGCTCAAAAATTATGTTTTGGGTATATGAACCCGTGAGCCCTCTATTCTGTGATTTTAATTTCACTGCCAGACCAATTTGTTCTACGCGTTCGCGATGGTCTTCACGCGTTCGCGATACTCAGCTCCAGTTTACCCTTCGCGAACGCGACGCTCCACCACGCGTTCGCGATGTACAATCTCCCAGCCGCTGGGTTCTTCTTCTACGCGAATGCCTACACTCCCACGCAAACACGAAGCTCTCCCCTTTCCTTCTACGCGATCGCGACTCCCAGTCACGCGAACGCGAAGCTTCACCTTACCTTGCCTACGCGAACGCGACACCCCTGCTCGCGAACGTGATGCTTTGATCCGCCTGGCCTTCGCAAACGCGGCCCATGCCACGCGAACGCGAAGGCTTAATGCATGGGCAGTAACCTGCAATTTACAGCAGACCTTTCCAAGTTCAAAATGCCCGATTGATGGTCCGAAATCCTCCCGAGGCCCCGGGACCCCAACGAAAACCACCAACATACTCCAAAACACGATACGAACTTGTTCCAATTATAAAAACACCATCCTAAACATCAAAATCACCAATTAGACACGGATTCAAGCCTAAGTTTCTTCAAAACTTCCAAATTACACATTCCATCAAAAACCCGACCAAACGACGTCCGAATGTCCTGAAATTTTGCGGACATATCCAAAATCCCATAACGAAGCTACAGAAATTGTCAGAATTCCATTCCGACCCCCGGATCAAAATTTCACCTCCCATCCGATTTTTCGCCAAAATTCAACCTTAGCCAATTCAAGCCTATTTCTATATCGGGCCTCCAAATTCAATTCCGATTGCTCTCCTAAGTCATAAATGATCCCCCGAAACTAGTCGAATCATCAGAATCTGATTCCGAGCACTCTAACTCGATAGTCAACTCTAGGTTGACTTTCCATATTCAAACTCCCTTCAAACATGTTATTTGCTTCATTTTCAATTCAATTCACTCCTAACGCACCCGATAGGCTCTAACACTGATATAAAAGCATAAAACATGTAATTGCAACATGACGGGGTGGTAAATTCCCGTAACGACGGGCCGGGTCGTTACATAAAACCACTATATGTAATTACAGTAGATTTTTATTACCCTATTTAGTGTATGCTAGAATTGCTGTTCATTTAAATATTAAATGATTTAATATTATTCTATATATTCTACTGAGGTTTTATATTGTAAAAATACAATATCCTATAATAATTATAGGAAATGAATATTGATGATTTTTTTATCCTATAATTATGATAAGTGGGTGCAGTCTTTAATATATGGAGTATTGGGAGATGTGTTAATTTAATTATTACATTTTGAATAATAAATTGGATAACGTAATTTTATACCATTGTACTTTTCATTAATTTATGTAATTTTAGTTGATATTATGCTGGACATGCCACTTATGAATGTATATAAAATGGACAAATTGAAAATATTACACTGGAGTTTACTGGAATTAATTAACTTAATATATAGTTTTCTGTATATTACACTATTGTGGGTTATTTTGTAGTAGTATTGCGTTTTGTGTTTTACTATTTTCATTAAATTGTGGTTTAGCTGACATTAGAAAGAATATTTCTTTTTAGCAATAACGTTACAGTTTCATATCCAATATAATATACTGGAGAACAACTTACAAAAGACACACATCCTGTAAATTATACCATAGAATATGTAATTAATTGGAATTAAATAATTTAATATTTTGTTTCCTTTATATTATATTACACTGGAGTTATATGTCGTAAAAACAATATGTTTTTACAAAATAGTGCTTTTTTTATAAGCAAATCAAAAACGAAAAAACAATAGACAATATTAATTTACTACTTATGAAGGCATATATTCCAATATTTTGTAATAGAAAAATTATAAATATTGGAATTTTTGTATGTAGAATAATTTATTGGAATAAAATAATTTAATATATAGTTTCCAGTATATTACACAGGAGTTTTATGTTTTTAAAACCACTATTCTGTAATTAATACTGGATGTGAAAAATACATATTGATAATTTTGTCCAAACTTATGACCATTGAGGGTTATATTGAAGTAATAATTTATATTTCACATTGGGGGTTGTGTTGAAGTAATAATTACATTCTAACTATTTTCATTAAATTGTAATTCTAGTTACAATGAATATCTCTTTTTACTATTAACGTTTCAGCTGCTTTCTGTCTTTTCATATCTATTTTTTTTCAAAAGTTACCTATATAAGTATGATCACCTTTACACTCAAACTCATCTAATTCTAATAGTGAAAATAGAAGAAGAAGAAAAAAATGGACGCAGCCATCAAAACAATAGTTGAACAATTGAAAGAAGACATCTGTCACGAGCCCAAATCCGGTCGTGATGGCGCCCAGCACATTGCTAAGCCAGCCTGACCAATCAATAACAAGAACGGAGCTAGAAGCTCGTTTTATCCCATTTAAGCATATCAAATCACGAAGCAACATCGATACATATAACAATAACGGGGAACCAAGTCCCAAAATATACCAACTCCCATAGACCGAAGGGTCAAGAGTCATGAGCCTCTAATGAACATAAGTGTATAAAGGTTTACAAGATACCAAGTGCGGAAAGAAAAGTCAATACAGAATCAAAAGACAGTAAGAAGGAATATCGGGTCCTGCGGACTCTGCAGTTACCTCAAATATCCTACAGATGTCGCCTCGCACGGCTACTGGATCACTAACCCCATTAAACTTGTTCGGAAAAGTCAGTTACACACTTTAACTTTACAGGTGTCCTAATACCCCACTATTCTTATTTGGGGTGAATTTAATACCCCATTGGTAATACATAGTTAGTGTTGTGGTGGAATGTGTAGTACACGCGCGCCACGTGTCAAAAGCTGATTTATTGTTTCCCCATTTATTTAATTACAGTTTTATTTAACTCTTTCTTCCATGTCATCTTCATCACCACCTACACCACCATGGAACCAGCTCTAAACCACCTTGAAAACCTACAAAAATAGTACCAAAAACTCAACCCAAAATACCTGTCTCTACTTCTAAATATACATAAAACAAACATATGTTCGATCAAATGAGCAAGTAACTAACACAAGAAATAAATCAATGAATGTGTTCCCAAATATTTCCACAGCATAAATCATTCATCAAAAATCTCAAAAAAGCCTTCCATGTTATACCCACAAATGGAGGTATAAGAAATGGTTGAATTAATTGTATATATATAATACACTAATTTGTGAACAAAGACGAAATGGAGGAAGTGAAATAAGAAGAGGAGACCACCACCACAGACGGTAATGGTGACGGCGATGGCGGCGAAGTAGGCGGAGTTTGGGGTAGCTGATCTATAAGAAGTTAAAATTCTTGTACCAACTAAACCCCAAAATCAGCAGCAAAAACTCACCCCAAAATACTTCAAAATCCACCCCAAAATCGTAGCAAAATTAGTTGCGAAACCCAGAAAAGAGCTGCGAAAATCAGCTCCAAGACTCCCCCAAATTCCAGCAGTTTTTTTCCCCTTTAAAATCACTGAAAATTACAATAAATTTCAGCCCCAAAACGTTCCCAAAACCTGCTGAAATCACCCTTCAAAATCATCTATTTACAGCTCCACAACACCTTAAAATCAGTCCAAAAAATATGCCATTAGTTGTAAGATATTTTGTTCTTTCTTTTTAATTCTTTCTAGTAGGATTATATAGATGGAATATGATGAAAGAAATAGACAAGTGGAAATGGAGATTCAACAAGAAAAAAAAAAGAGAAACAAAAATAAAACAAGACTTAGTTTCAAGAAATGGGGAGGAAGATGATGACATTGGTCTGCTAAAATGAAGAAAGAGAAAAAGAAAGAGAACGAAAAAGAAAAGAAAATGAATAAGAAAAGAGAAAAAATAGTATTAAGTTTAATTAGTTAGATTATCCAATAGGAAAGTGACACCTGAACAACTAAATTAGTTTAAAGCTTCTTTTTTTTACCTAACGCGCATCTAGGGAATTAGCTACACTTTTCATGCCAGGTCATCATCCAATGGGGTTTTAAATTCATCCCAAATAAGAATACTGGGGTATTAGGACACCCGTAAAGTTCAAGTGTGTAAATGACTTTTCCGGACAAGTTTAATGGGGTATTTGTGCATTATCTCTAAATAATTTAATATTTTATTTCCTTTATATTATATTACACTGGAGGTATATGTCGTAAAAACAATATGTTTTTACAAAATAGTTCTTTTTTTATAAGCAAATCAAAAATGAAAAAACAATAGACAATATTAATTTACTACTTATGAAGGCATATATTCCAATATTTTGTAATAGAAAAATTATAAATATTGGAATTTTTGTATGTAGAATAATTTATTGGAATAAAATAATTTAATATATAGTTTCCAGTATATTACACAGGAGTTTTATGTTTTTAAAACCACTATTCTGTAATTAATACTGGATGTGAAAAATACATATTGATAATTTTGTCAAAACTTATGACCATTGAGGGTTATATTGAAGTAATAATTTAAATTTCACATTGGGGGTTGTGTTGAAGTAATAATTACATTCTAACTACTTTCATTAAATTGTAATTCTAGTTACAATGAATATCTCTTTTTACTATTAACGTTTCAGTTGCTTTCTGTCTTTTCATATCTATTTTTTTTCAAAAGTTCCCTATATAAGTATGATCACCTTTACATTCAAACTCATCTAATTCTAATAGTGAAAACAGAAGAAGAAGAAAAAAATGGACGCAACCATCAAAACAATAGTTGAACAATTGAAAGAAGACATGTGTCACGACCCCAAATCCGGTCGTGATGGCGCCGAGCACATTGCTAAGCCAGCCTGACCAATCAATAACAAGAACGGAGCTAGAAGCTCGTTTTATCCCATTTAAGCATATCAAATCACGAAGCAACAGTGATACATATAACAAAAACGGGGAACCGTCCCAAAATGTACCAACTCCCATAGACCGAAGGGTCAAGAGTCATGGGCCTCCACTGAACATAAGTGTATAAAGGTTTACAAGATACCAAGTGCGGAAAGAAAAGTCAATACGGAATCAAAAGACAGTAAGAAGAAATATCGGGTCATGCGGACTCTGCAGCTACCTCGAATATCCTACATATGTCGCCTCGAACAACTACCGGATCA